>CAUYPO010109018.1:0-42682 GCA_963574435.1 Cheirogaleus major
TTGGGGTCTTCTTCATAAATTCTTTGCCTAGGCCAATGTCTAGAAGAGTATTCCCAACGTTTTCCTCCAGAATTCTAATAGTTTCACACCTAAGGTTCAAGTCTGTTACCCAGTGTGAGTTGATTTTTGTGAGAGGTGAAAGGTGTGGGTCCTGTTTCAGTCTTCCACATGTGGCTATCCAGTTTTCCCAGCACCATTTATTGAAAAAGGATTCTTTTCCCCAGTGTATGTTTTTGTCTGCTTTGTAGAAGATTAGTTGGCTATATAAGGATGGTTTTATATCTGGGTTCTCTGTTCTGTTCCACTGGTCAATGTTCCTGTTGTTGTGCCAATGCCAAGCTGTTTTAATTACTATAGCCTTGTAGTATAGTTTGAAGTCTGGTAAATTGATACCTCCTATTCTGTTTTTATTGCCTAGGATTGATTTTGCTATACGGGGTCTTCTCTGGTTCCATACGAAGTATAAAATTATTTTTTCTATGTCTGTGAAAAATGATGATGGTATTTTAATAGGGACTGCATTGACTCTGTAGGTCACTTTGGGTAGTATAGACATTTTAACAATGTTAATTCTGCCAACCCATGAGCACAGTATATTATTCCACCTGTTTACATCCTCTGCTATTTCCTTCTTCAGTGTTTTATAGTTGTCCCTGTAGAGGTCTTTTACCTCCTTAGTTAAATATATTCCTAGGTACTTTATTTTCTTTGTTGCTATTTTGAAGGGAATTGAGTCTTTGATTTGGTTCTCGCTTTTACTGTTGATGGCATATATGAATGCCTCTGATTTCTGTGTATTGATTTTGTATCCTGAGACTTTACCAAATTCATTTATCAATTCAAGGAGTCTCTAGGTCTTATTTTCGGGGTATGGCTTATCTTACGCAAATGCTTAGAAATTCTGTGAGGGCTTATTTTATGTGTAGGTCTTATTTTTGAGGAAACACGGTACTTGTTCATATACTATATTTACCCTTTCTTATGTTCTTCATTCCTCCGGTAGTTCTGTGCCTCCATTTGAGAATATTTCCTTTTAGCCTAAAGAACTTCCTAAAAGTATTATGATGCAGGTTTCTTGATGACAGATTCTGTCCTTGTCTGCGAACACATTTATGTTGAAAAATATTTTGACTGAGTATAGAATTCTAGGTTGACAGTGGTTTTCTTTCAGCATTTTAAATGTTTCAATATGGTCTCCATCTTTTGGCTTTTTTAGTGCCTGCTGAAGAGTCAGCGTTTGTTTTATTGTTGTTCCTATAAAAGTAACATGCTTTTTTTCTTTGCCCAATTCTAAGATTTTCTGTCTTTGTGCCTGTGCATGTGCATGTGTTGTAGTAGTTATCCTACCTGGGGTGCACTGAGCCTTTAATCAGGTTTGAGGAATTCTCAGCCATTATCTATTCAAATGTTGCTCTTGCTTCATTCTTCTCCTCCTTTTTGTGATTACACATTAAACTTTCTGACTGTTCTCACATATCTCTATGCTCTGTACTGCTGTTTTCATTGTTTTTTACATTTTTTCTTTCTAAACTTAAATTTGGACATTTTCACTTGGACTTGAGTTTTTCTAATTATATCTTCATTTCTGGCTACTTTACTGTTTGAGACATCCAATAAGTTCTTAATTAAAGATATTATATTTTTACAGTTATAGAATGCTCACACTTGATTACTTTTCTATAGATTCCAAGACTATTGAAATTCACCTTTTTATCCATTTGTTCCTCTTTTCTAGTTTTTAAATATATTAATATTTTTCTTACCAAATTTATTGAGAAATGAGTTACATTAAAAAACTACTTTCCTTTAAGGTGTACGACTTGATGAGTTTTGATGGTTATGTACAGCCATAAGACAGAGCATTTCCATCACCCCCAAAAGATTCCTTTATAGACCACTCCTTCCTCTGCTTCTGGGTCTAAGGAAAACACAGACACACTTTTTGTCATTTTAGATTAGTTTGCATTTCATATTAATGGAATCATACACTATGTACTCTTTTTCTGTCTAGCTTCTTTCACTTCACATAATTTTGAGATTCATCATGTTATTCGTACAATGTTAAATGAAAGTGGAGAGAGCAGACATCCTTGCTTTGTTGCTAGCCTTACAAGGTAAGTAAGTGGTATTTCACTTTTGAGTATTAAGTTAGCTGTACATTTTCTGTAGATGCTCTTTATCGGGTTGAGAAAATTCCTATATGTACCTAATTTACTGAGAATTTTTATCATCAGCAGGTGTTTTAAATTTTGTAAAATGTTCTTCTGCATCTATTCAGATAATTGTCTGGTTTTTCTCCTTAGTCTGTTAATACGGTAAATGACACTGAATGATGATGACTATAAAACCAACCTTGGTTGTGATCTTTTATCCTTTTAAAATATTCTTGGAATTGATTTGATAATGTTTTAAGGACTTTAGTGTCTATTTACATGAGGAATATTGGTCTGTAGGTTTGTTTTCTTGTAATATCTTCTTCTGGTTTTGGTTATCAGTATAATAATATTGGCCTTATAAACTGGGTTCAGAGGTGTTTCCCTCTCTTCTGTTTACTGGAAGAGTTTGAGTAGAATCAATATTAATTATTTTTAAAATATCTGATAGAATTTACCAGGGTAGCCTTCTAAACCAGAGTTGTTAAGCAGGAATTTAGTTTATATAATAGATATGGACCTAAACTATTTATTCTTGAATGAGCTTTATTAGTAGTTGTCTTTCAAGGAATTTGACCAATTCTTTTGAGTTGCTGAACACGCTGGCCAAAGTTGTTCAAGGTATTCTCTTACCCTTTCACTGTAGGATCTGTAAAGATAACTCCTCGTTCATGCTTGATACTTCTGTTTGGTGCTTTCTTTTTTAAAATCTTGATTATTTTAGCTATCAGTTCACAGATTTTGTTGATATTTTCAAAGAATTGGCTTTTGGCTTAATTTTTTCTGTCCGTTTTAAATTTTGCTGATTTCTATTCTTTATTATTTTTTCCTTTAACTTACTTTGGATTTATTTTGCTGTTATTTTTCTCACTTTCTAAGACCAATGTTTAGAAACCTCTAGTTTGTCCTTGATCCTGAGACTGGCCTTCCTGGGGCCGACTGAGAACTCTGCAGGTCCTTATCTCCTAAGTCTTGAAAGTTAAGTGATTTTTGAGAAGTTAGTTTCTCAAATGATTTTGAGAATTGCAAAGGCAATTCAATGGAGGCAGATAGCCTTTCCAACAAATGGTGCTAGAGCAATCAAATATCCATAGACAAAACATATGAAACTCAACCTAAATCTCATACCTTATGCAAAAACTAATGCAAAATGAATTGCAGACTCAAATCTAAAATGCAAAACCATAAAATTCAGAAAAAAATAGGAAAAAATTTTGTGCTCTTAGGGTTATATTTGACACCAAACCTTGTGTAAGTGAAACACTGATAAATTGGACTTCATCAAAATTAAAAACTTTTATCTGCAAAAGACTCTTAAGAATATGAAAAGAGCAGCTACAAACTGGGAACATATTTGCAAATCACATACTGAGAAAAAACTGGTAATGGAATATAGGCATACCTGGGAGATACTGTGGGTTTATTCCAGGCCTCTGCAATAAAGCGAATCTCTCAGTAAAATGAGTCACATGAACTTTTTGGTTTCCCAGGGCATATAAAAGTTACGTTTACACAATTTCGCAGTCTATCAGGTGCGCAGTAGCATTATGTCTAAAAAAACAATGTACATACATACCTTAACTAAAAATACTTTATTGCTAATGATGCTAATGACCATCTGAGCTTTCAAGGAGTCATAATCTTTTCACCAGTGGAGGGTCTTGCCTTGATGTTGATGACGGCTGACTGACCAGGGTAGCGGCTGCTGAAGACTGAGGTGGCTGTGGCAATTTGTGAAAATAAGATGATGATGAAGTCTGCCACATCTATTGACTCTTCCTTTCACAAAGACGTCTCTGTGGCATGTGCTGCTGTTTGATAGCATTTTATCCACACTAGAACTTCTTTCAAAATTGGAGTCAATCCTCTCAAACCCTGCTGCTGCTTTATCAAACTAAGTTTATGTGATATTCTAAATCCTGTATTGTCATTTCAACAGTATTCACAGCATCTTCACCAGGAGTAGATTCCATCTCAAGAAACCACTTCCTTTGCTCACCCATAAGCAGCAACTCCTCATCCACTCAAGTTTCATCATGACATTGCAGCAATTCACATCTCCGGCTCTACTTCTAGGCTAGTGTCTTGCTACTTCCACCACTTCTGCAGTTACTTCCTCCGCTGAAGTCTTGAACCTCTCAAAGTCATCCATAAGGGTTGGGATCAAATTCTCCCAAGCTCCTGGTAATGCTGATATTCTGACCTCTGCCCATGAATCACAAATGATCTGAATGGCATCTAGGATGGTGAATCCCTTTCAGAAGGTTTTCAGTCTGCTTTGCTCAGGTTGACCAAAGGAATCACTCTCTATGGCAGCTATAGCCTCGTGCAAAGTATTTCTTAGATAATTAGAGTTGAAAGTTGAAATTACTCTGTGACCTGCCAACTGCAGGATGGATGCCGTGTTAACAGGCATGAAAATAACATTGATCTCCTCATACGTATCCATCAGAGCTCTTGGGTGACTGGGTGCATTGTCAATGAGCAGTAATATTTTGAAAGGAATCTTTTTTTCTGAGCAGTGGGTCTCAATGATGAGCTGCACACATTCAGTACACCATCCTGTGAACACACGTGCTGTCAGCTATGCTTTGTTGTCCCAGTTACAGAGCATGGGCTGAGTGGATTTCCTATGCTTCTCTTATAGGGGACCTAGGATTTTCAGAATGGTATATGAGCATTGGCTTCAGTCACAGGTCACCAGCTGCATTATCCCCTAACAAGAGACTCAGCCTGTTCTTTGAAGCTTTGAAGCCAGGCACCAACATCTCCCCTCTAGCTATGAAAGTCCTAGACAGCCTCTTCTTCCAATGGAAGACTGTTTCATCTACATTGAAAACCTGTTTTAAGTGTAGCCACCTTTATCAATTCTCTTAGCTAGATCTTCTGGATAACTTGCTGCAGCTTCTCGATCAATACTTGCTACTTCACCTTGTACTTTTATGTTATGGAGATGACTTTTTTCTTAAACCTCAAGAAGCAACATCTGCTGACTTCAAGCTTTTCTTCTGCAGCTTCCTCACCTCTCGTAGCCTCCACAGAATTGCAGAGAAATCCAGGGCCTTGCTCTGGATTGGGCTTTGGCTTAAGGGATTGTTGTGGCTGGTTTGATCTCCTGTCCAGACCACTGAAACTTTCTCCGTGTTGGCAATAAGGCTGTTTTGCTTTCTTATCATTCGTGTGTTCACTGGAGTAGCACTTTCAATTTCCTTCACGAACCTTTCCTTTGCATTCACAACTTAGCTGGCTGACTGGCACAAGAGGCCTAGCTTTTGGCCTGTCTCAGCTTTTGACATGCCTTCCTCAGTAAGCTAATTAGTTTCAAGCTTTTGATTTAAAGTGAGAGGCGTGCAAGTATTTCTTTCACTTGAACACTTTCAGGCCACGTAAGGTTATTAATTGGCCTAATTTCAATATTGTTGTGTCTCAGGGAATAGGGAGGCCCAGGAGGAGGAGAGAGATGGGGGAGCAGCCAGTCAGTGCACAGTCAGAACACACAACATTCATCAGTTAACTTCACCATCTTCTATACACACCCAAAATAATGGCAGCAGTAATATCCAGGATCACTGATCACAGATCACCATAAAAGATATCATAACTATGAAAAAGTTTGAAATATTATGAGAATTACCAAAATGTGATGCAGAGACACGAAGGGGGCACATGCTGTTAGAGAAATGACACTGATAGACTTACTCACTGCAGGGTTGCCACAAATCTTCACTTTGTAAAAAACATAATATCTGCCAAGCGTGATAAAATGAGGCATGCCTGCATTGGGAAGCTATCAAGCTCACCATAGCGGATACAGCTTTCCAAAAGTCTAATTTTTGCCTTAAAACTCAATTTTGTCACTTGCAACAAACACATGCAGTTACTTCCTTTGAAGTAACAGACTTATGTCTGCCAAAACACAAGTCTGAATAACCATGGTTTTTCTGTCAGTTGTTATTTAGGGTAAAAACAGTGTTTCATGAAAAGAGGAGCGAGTTTAGGTCCCCATCCAAAAAAAGCACAAGTGCTTTTCCTCAAAATAATCATTGTAATTCCACCTGCAGAAGTATATCATGCAAACTTTCAATTCCATCTCACAGAATATTAAAAAGATAATCATTCATGGGTCAAAATTTGATAAACTTAATAATTCTTACTGCTTCATCAAGGACATTGTTAAACAGTGGTGGCTTTTTGTATGCGAGTGGGTGGCAATGCAGAACGCATGACTGTCGGTAGAGTGTGGTGCCAGTGTCATGATTTCTGCCCAAGCACTTGCCATTGTTTTTGCACCACCAGTGCAAATGGCCACACAGTGAAAAAGGAAACAGTGACTTGGCACCATCATAAAAACAGTTTTTACTTTACAAGCCCCCTGAAAGGTTTCCAGGGAGCCCTGAAGCTCCACAGATCACAAGAGATCTTACAGATGTACCGTGGGTGTTATGGGCTAAGGAGAGGGCTTGAGTCCCGGCTCTGCCTTCACTGGCACTGCAACATGACTCACGCAGCCGGGCAAGAGCCACCCGACCACTCATAGATATTACTGCCCTCACTGGGTCGCATTTTAACCCTCTATTCAGCTGGAACTCATAAGCTCCCTTCCAGCTCAATATTCAAACCTGGTTCTTTGCCTAACTAACACCACAAGTAACAGCGTTGGAGCTTCACCTGTGGGTTTCCTTGGTGGTGCCCACCTGTCTGTAGGGACATGCTCACCCAAACAAGATCTGTCCCTGCAATAAGGACACAGGCAGACAGGCCCAATCCAGGACGTCAGCTCAGCTGCCCCAGAGGTAGAGGGCTCTGCCTCCCCACAGCATGTGCTTGCTGAACTAGCCCCCCACTGCCCCATGCACTTCATTCTGGGCCTAAAGGAAGGAAGGCCAGAGAGTCAGACACTCATCACAGCAAGTCCTGTAAAGCACAAGGCCTCACCTCAACCATGCCCTGTTCTCCAGATGGGAGTTTCTTGGAAGCTTACCACCAGGCCTCAGACAGCAGAGACACCCCACAGGCCCAGGGCATCTCTATCTGCCCAGGAGACACTGTCCAGAGACACAGAGAAGAAGTGGAGCCCAGAGCAAGAGGCCCCAGTGAACATACAAATGAGCCAGGGGAAGGCTGACAGCATGTGGCGCTGGAGCCCAGCTCAGGAGATGAGAACAAGAGCCAGCCAAGCCTGGTCACAGACCACTATGGAAATCAACAGTCCACATTTTATTCCAATGCCCTCATATAAAAGCAAGCTATTATACCCTCTCTCAATATCAGCCTCTACACCAATCATATGGATAACACATGGGTTATCTTTAAAAAGACCATTAAACCAAAACTTTCAGCTCCCTAAGTGGACCTAGAGAAGTATGGCTACCTCAAGATTAACAATTTATCAGTAAGAAGAATAATCTACTTCATTATTATCTGTTTAATTAATGAGATAATTAATCAAGTCAAGACAATCCTGTGACACTTTAATCAAAAGACGTTACAGAAGACATCACTAAGAAACACTGTTCTATTACAAAATCTTGAATGTTCAAGATTCCATGAAACTCAAACCACCAGTCTAGGACCCTAAGTATAATCGATGATTATTAACTGTGTCATACCACAAGTAACTATAAGCTGCATCTCTAGGAAGTGTCACCACTTTGAACTGTGTCTTATTTGCTTAAGGAAAATTAGGAATAGACTCAGGACTCTATGGAAAAGCACCTGACTCATAAAGCTCACAGAGAGATGTGCTCACTGGACCTCTTCTCTCTGCAATGCTGTAAATTTCCAGAGTTGGTTTGGGTTCCTTATGGTAGAAACATTTGGCCTTGGAGGTGAACTTAGTGTACTAAATAAATTATTTAGTCCTCTCAAAAGTACTTCAGGATGAAATAATAATGCCTTCTCCACCCGGGGAGATTCACTATTGAATGAGTTTGCATGTCAGTCATCTCGCTTTGCTTCCACAACGGCCCCAGGAGAAGCTCAGGCCAGGTATTCGAGTCTGCCTTTCCTCAAAGCAGAAACAGACTCAAGGCAGAGGGCCCAGGCACCAGGCTCCTGCAGGCAGGGAGGGTCCCTCTGGGAGTCACCCACAGCACCTCAACTTGAATGCAAAACTCTTTTCTTCATCAAATTTGTTTATCTTATTTATATAGCACCTTATTAAAAACAACTGACTTATCATTTTTTCTTCTTGTAAGAAATCAGAAAAGGCTTGATTTTCCCATGTGAATAAAGTTAAAAACAAAAAGACAGGCTGCCCTGCCACATCTTTGTAATGTCTACTTAGAAAACTGCCACAATGTACAGCTTCATTTCCAAGCAGTGGAGAGGCAGAAATAGGAAATGGGTCAAAAAATTCCCAAAGAAAGAGTCTAATCAGACATTTTCTTCTTTTAAATTCTCTATCATTAAATACATATTTCAACAGAGCTGAATTAATACAGAACTGTATCCTTTGAGGAGGTGATGCCACGATAAAACCACCGTCAGGCAGCTGGCGATGCGGAAGACCTACTTTATGCACTGTGCGGTATTTAGTGAAATCTTCCCCATCACTTGAAGACAGGCCATAGGCACATCCAGCCGCCAGCTTAGAGGGAGGAGAAAAGGGAACGCCAGTCATCTAGGTGACTGTTACCCACTTTGCTTAGTTGAGCATCACGGAAAGAAACTAGCTTAGGCACAAACTGGCCGACTTGAGAAAGACAGGAAAGCATCTAGAGGGTCCACAAGCACAGGCCTCACCCCAAGAGTAAGATGTGGGGCTGAATGTGTTCTAAGCTGCAAAGGCCCAAGAAGACTCCTTGAGAAGACAGGGAGCTGTGCACACGGATGAGATCACAGTTCTCCCACCCACACCATGCCTACTGCATTACATTACACATCAAGATACCCTGAGCATGGAGAGACACAGCATGAGAAAGCAAAGGTGTGAAGCAGGCTGGAGGGTGGTGGCTAGGAAAGAACTTTGGGTATAGTTACTGGCACATGGAACTGCCAGAGGCAAATAGTTCAGAAGCTACTAGAAGTGGGGAGAAATTGCATTCCCCAAATAACAAGAGTCTAAAATAGAGTCAGTAACTGTCAGGCTTCCAAATTTCCATAAGCAAGCTGTGGGATCTTACAGCCTCGATCCCCCAGATCTCCCTACCTAGTCGATTTTCTGTTTCTTATAACAGAAACCCTAAAACTGGATAATTTATTATATTAATAACAGAATTTATTTCTAGTTATGAAAGCTGTGAAGTCCAAGGTCAAGGGGCCATGTCTGGTGAGGACCTTCTTGCTGGTGGGACTCTCTGAAGAGTCCTCGGTGGCACAGGCAGCACAAGACATCCATGGTGAGGGCTGAGCATGGTAATGTGCCAGCTCAGGTCTCTCTCCCTCCTGTTATAAAGCCACCAGTCCCACTCCCATGATAACCCGTTAATCCATTCACCCATTAATCCAAGAGTGGATTAATCCATTCATGAGGGCAGAGTCTTCATGGTCCAATCACCTCTTAAAGGCCCCACCTCTCAAAACTGCCACATTGGGGATTAAGTTTCAACGTGAGTTTTGGAGGGAACAAATACTCAAACCATAGCAATCCCCAAGGCCCCAGCCAGATGTGTCCATGAAAGACAAAGGACAAGGATGAGGCTCCCAGGAGCAGAACAAAGAGGCCTAAAGGACAACTGACCAGTTCTTCCTGCTCCCACTCCTAGGGTAGGGGATCACAATGGATCAGGACAAAAATGAGGCTGTGCCACAATCCCTCTCCCCACTAACGTGAAAGACTGCTTCTTTACCAATCACAGCTTTAGTCTCACTCTAGTCCACTTCCCTACAGATAAGATCTAATGAAATACCTGATCATAAAATTGTCCCAACTTACTTACAGCACTCCACTTTCCTGGACACTCCCTCCAATCACCTGAGCAAAGTCCAAATCCTGTTAACAGGATCTTTCAAACACCCTCTTACCACAACACCCATTACCCATGGTGCGTGGTACCCACTGTTCCATCACAGGTGCTAGGCAAGTTCCTAGTGGTCTTTGCTTAGAAGACACTGATAGACGCCTTCATAGTACCTGCCCATGAGGTGTCACTCTTGCTTTGGACCTAGGAGTGATGTTTATCTTCCTTTCTTCCCCTTCCAAAATGGACATTTTTAAAATTACAATTGTCCTAGCTCAGCCTCACTGTTGTGTAGTGTGAGCAGGAGATGACCTGTGTGTCAGTTCAGTCAGCAAACCACAAGAGTCACATCTGGATTTGATTAAGCCTGTATAACACTAGAAATCTCTGCTTTGTACAAGATGCAGTAACTAGAAGCAACCCTGGATAATGTCCCTGAGAGATGAGTGCATGATGGCTGTGAAAGACAGGTGTGCCAAGGGGACAGACTGAGGCAGAGACAACAGTCCACAAAGAGCCACGCTCCCCTTTCCCAGGACAGCCTCACAGCTGGGGAGCAACGCCTTGCAGATTTCACACTTGCATCTAGGCAGGGCCCTGTGACTAGATCTCACCAGCGGAATGTATGTGGTCCTGGTCCATGCCACTTCTGGACCAACATGACTGAGAAGCATGTGTGCCTCCTCCATGGACATGTCCCCATCTGCCAGTGGCACAGAAAGGAAGCTGGGCCTAGAGCATGCCACTCACCCAGCAGACGGCAGGACCACACTGCAAGGAGCTAGGCCAGCTCACCACACAGAGGAAAGCTGATCACTTACCGGGAACATCCACGGCACACTGTGACATGAAGAAGAAGTAAATTTTACTATATAAGGCCCTGAAATTTGGGGGTTTTGGATTATTACCCTAAATAATCCAAAAATTGGGGGCAAGAAGTACAGAGTAAAAGCATGAATCAGATGCTGAAACCAGCCCTCGATTGGCACCAGGAACACAAAAGGCCAAACCCTACAGTCAGAGAAGTCCTGAGAAGCAAGCTAGCCCCTGCACTGTGGCTTCATTCTGCTCCTCTGGCTAGCCTCAGGTCCACACTGGGATTAAGGTGGCTCCTTTAAGAATAAAAAACCTTAGAAGTACCTGATGAAAACCTCTCCAAAAATAATTATCATTCCAGGTCTCAAATTATTCTTCAAAATAATTCTGCAAATACAAATGTCTAGCATACACAAAGAAGTTAGTGACACGCTGAGGAAGAAACAACAGAAATCACAGAACACAAAACAGATCCACAAAGACACAAGAAGTTGGAATTACCCAATATAGATCATCAAAAATCCTGCAATTGTAAGAAAAATCTAAACAAACCAATTAAAAATTGGGCAAAAAACTTAAATAGACATTTCTCTTGAGAAGGTATAGCAATGGGCAATAAGCATATGAAAAGATACTTAACATTACAAATCATCAGAGAAATACAAATCAAAACCTCAGTGAAATACTACCTCACACCCATTAGGATAGCTATTATCAAAAAAAAGAAAATAACAAGTGTTGACAAGGATGTAGAGAAACTGGAACCCTTATGCACTGTTGGTGGGAATGTAAAATGGTGGAGCTACTGTGGAAATGACATGGTAGTTCCTCAAAAAGTTAAACAAAGAATTAGCATATAATCTAGCAATTCCACTTCTGGGTATATGCACAAATGAAGTGAAAGCAAAGACTTAGATATTGTACACCCATGTTCATAGAATTATACACTATAGCCAAAAGGCAGAAGCAACCCAGTGTCCACCAAAGAATGAATGGATAAACATAACCCCTTATACATATACAATGGAATATTATGCAGCCTTGAAAAGGAAAGAAATTCTGACACATGCTACAACATGGATAAACCTTGACGACATTATGCTAAGTGAGATAACCAGTCAAAAAAGAAAAAATATTTTATGATTCCACTTATATGAGATACCTATAGTAGTCAAATTCATACAGACAGAAAGTAGAATGGTGGTTGCCAGGAGTTTGGGGGAAAGAAGTTATTGTTCAATGGATACAGAGTTTCAGTTTTACAAGACAAAAAAATTCCTGGAGATGGATGGTTGCAGGACAACATGAATGTACTCAATGTCACAGAACAGCCTTTAAAAATGTACATTTAAAATGGCAAATTTCATGTTATATATGTTGGACTATAATTTTTTAAAAAAACTATACTTGCTATGGTTAAAAACATAAACAAGAAATTAGAAGTTATAAAAAGTAACATAGTTTTAATTTCTTTAAATCTAAAACCCAAAAGCAAAAAAGTCAATGATGGATTTTAAAGCAAATTGAGAGTTGCTGAAGAAAGAATTGGTGAACTAGAAATGAGGTCAAAAATAAATATTCAAATTAAAGATGAGAGGCCAAAATCTTGGAATACAAAAGAGAAGGCATAAGAATATACGGTGAGAAATCTAATACACATTTAACTCAAGTCCAAAAAGGAAAGAAGACGATACAGAAGCAACGTCTGAGGATAATGGCAGTGAACTTTCCAGACCTGCGAAAGACATTATGCCATAGACACTAGAAGCGAACATACCTCAAACAAGGATGTGTAGAACTTAGTGAACTAAAGAAACCCAATGGTGATAAGAAAATCCTTTAAAAACAATAGTAGACACACAGATTACCTCCAGAGGTAGCAGTTACATTGACTATTGACTTCTGAACAGGAACAAGAAAAGCCAGATGCTGTGGAAATATATCTCCAATGTGCTGCAAGAAAATAATACCAGTATTAAATTCAATATACAGGAAAAAAACTTTTAAGAATAAATGTGAGGGGATGATGTCAGTGAAAACAGCAAAGTAAGAGCCTCTAAAAATCCCCTCTCATAAAAGCAATTAAAAATGGCAGAATTATCAAAATCAACTTTTTCAGAAATTTAAAAATTTAACCAAAGGCTTGCCACAATCTAGGGAGCATTTATTAAAGATAATGGTTGAAGAGTCTAAGAATTAAAAATTTGTGGTGTTTTAACTTGCCCTGTTCCCAATTATCCCCACCCCTATACCCCAACTCTACAGTAGTCTTGAAAACCAACAGACTGCAATTATGGTGTAAAACAGCCACCCAGAAGCCACAGAAAGGCCTCGACAGAACAGTGCTGGAATTCCTTCAACGCCTTATTATTTGACATGGCTAATGGGTTCCACTGGCAAGGTTTTCTTTATTTGACCTGACTCATAGCTCACTGAAAAGTATTTTCCTCAAATGTGTCTATCAAAATAGTTACAGGCAACTATTTAATTTTGTGACTACTTGAGACAGTTCCAGCCTAAGGAACAGAAAGTAAAAAGAAGTAAGGAAAATGAACAGAGCCTCAGAGACTTGTGGGAAACCATCAAGAATACCAACATATGCATAATGAAATTCTCAGAAGGAGAGAAAAGAGAGGTACAAAGAATATTTGAAGACATAATGTGTAACAGCCAAAACCTCCCAGATTTGATGAAAAACACTACGTATCCAAGAACCTCAAGAAACTCCAAGATTAATCTCAAAGATATCCACACCTAAACATATAATCAAACTATTCAAAGACAAACAGATAATCTTGAAAGAGGCAAGAAAGCAATTCATAATGTAAAAGGGATTCTCAATAAGGGTAATAACTAATTTCTCACCAGAAACCACATAGACTATTTAATAGAAGGCTATAAGGTGACATATTGAAAATCACAAAAGCTGTCAAACAAGAATTCTATATCCAGCAAAATTATCCTTCAAAAACAAAGGAGAAAATATCACTGGAAAACCTGCCCTACAAGAAATACTAAAAGGAATTTTCAGGCTGAAATAAAAGGATACTACACAGTACCTCAAATCCAGGTGAAGAAATAAAGAACAACAGCAAAGGTAACCATAAATGCAAATATAAAAGACAGTATAAATGTAATTTTTGTTTGCAACCTTTTTCTCTTCTCTGATTTAAAAGATAACTGCAAAATTCAGTAAAATTATAAATCTGTGTTGAAGTACACAGAATGTATAAGGAGGTACAATAACAGCACAAAGGAGAAGGGAGGAAATGGAGATGTATGGAGGCAAAGTGTTTGCATACTACTGAAATTAACTGGTACTAACCCAAACTAACTGACAACTGTTTTAAGTTTTCAATAGTAAGGCCCAGGCAGTCCCTAAGAAAATAACCAATAAAAAACAGTAAAAGAAGTTACAAGGGAATTGAAACAGCACATTAAAAAATATATATTTAACACAAAGCCAGTAATGGAGTGATAGAAAACAAAAAAGACACTGAATAGAGAAAACAAGTAGCAAAATAGCTGGCATAAATCCCACCTTATGAGAATTGCATACATGTAAATGGATTAAACATTCCAATTTAAAGGCAGAAATTATCTAAATGGCCTTTTCATAAAGTATCCAGTTATATGCAGTATACAAGAGACACACTTTATATATATTTTGGGGGGAGTGAAGGATGAGACACACCCAAATTCAAAGACATATATAGGCTGAAAGCATGGAAAATATACATAATATGAGCAATAACCAAAAGAGACCTTGAGCGGCTATGCTATCAGACAAAATGGTCTTTAAATCAAAAATTGTTATTAAAGACAAAGAATATTTCATAATGACAAAAAGGTCAATTCATCAAGAAGATATAACAATTATATACATATATGTCTAAAAATACCCACAGAATACAAAAGAAACAAAAAAAATGAAACAAAAACTGGTTTTTTGAAAAGACCAACAAAACTGACAAACCTGTATCTAGGTTGACTGAGAAAAAAAGAGAAAACACTCAATTCACTAAATTCAGAAATGAAACTACTGACCTTACCGAAATAAAACGATTATAAAAAAATACTATAAGCAATTGTTTGCCAACAAATTCAATAGTCTAGGTAAAACAGACAAATTCCTAGAAAGACACAAAGTATTGAAACTAATTTAAAAAAATAGTAAATCTGAATAAACCTAAAACAAAACAAAAAAATAATAATTGAGTCAGTATTCGACAATCTTCCCATAAGGTAAAGTCTAGGAACAGATGGCTTTGGTATTGAATTCTACCAAATGTTTAAAGAAGAATTAACACCTACCCTTCACAAAGAGAAAAGGACACTTCCCAACTCATTCTATAAGGCCAGTATTATTACCCTAATACCCTAAAAGCAGACAAAGATATCAAAAGAAAACAGATTAACGTGTTTTAAAAATGCAGACATACGACGTCGGCAGATCTCGTCGGGGAGGTGACCTGAAGCCGGGGGTCGGCTTCTTCTTCACAGATAAACAGAAAGCAGAAGATGAACTCGCCAAGAAGCAAGCAGCCTTCCTCCTGAAACAGCAGCGCAAGGCCAAAGAAGCTCGCGTGCGGAAGCAGCAGCTGGAAGCAGCAGCTGAGCTCAAGCGAGATGAGAGGCCCAGCGCAAAGCGGAGGAAGATCGGACACGGAAAGAGGAGGAGAAGGCGCGGCGAGAGCTCACCAAACAGGAGTACTTGCGAAGGAAGCAGCAGCAGATCTTAGAAGAACAGGGACTTGGCAAACCTAAATCAAAGGCGAAAAAGCCATGGCCAAAGTCAGTCCATCGGGAAGAGTCGTATAGTGACTCGGGAACCAAGTGCTCCTCGACGCCTGATAACCTGAGCCAGACTCATTCTGGGTCCAGCCTGTCCTTGGCCTCCGCACCGATGACGGAGCCGGAGAGCGTTCACTCAGGGGGCACAACTTCCCAGCAAGTTGAGTCAATGGAGGCCTTGCCCATACTGAACCGCAATGCCAGTAGGAGCACGGACCGAAACTGGGAGACCGCCTCCGCAGCCTCCCCCCTGGCCTCGGTGGCAGAGTACACAGGTCCCAAGCTCTTTAAGGAACCCAGTAGCAAATCAAACAAGCCTATTATTCACAATGCGATATCCCATTGCTGTCTGGCTGGAAAAGTGAATGAACCGCACAAGAATTCAATACTGGAGGAGCTGGAGAAGTGTGCACCAATCACTACATCATACCGTGTTGCCACGCTGGCTGCCAGTTCAGGGCGCTCTACTGCTACTACCCCGACACTGAAGAAATCTACAAACTCACTGGCACAGGGCCAAAGAACATCACCAAGAAGATGACTGACAAGCTGTATAAATACAGCTCAGACCAAAGACAGTTTAACTTGATCCCTGCCAAAACCATGTCTGTCAGCGTGGACACACTCACGATCCACAACCACTTGTGGCAGCCCAAGCAGCCTGCAGTGCCAAAGAAGACCCAGACTCGTAAATGACACGGACACAGCCAGGTGTCAGAAGGGCATGCCCACGGGATTCTTATTTATTATTTTCATCCATTTGGGTATGAAGTGTGCAAAGTCCCAACAGACCTTTTGCAAAGAGCCTTCTAGACAACAAAGAAAACCCCTCTCTTAGCTCCCAGCTCACGCAGGGCTGCCAGGCGGCGTGAGAGTGGAGAAATAAACGCCGTGTTCCCCATGGTTCCTGCTGCTGTGGTCGCTGCTCACCACTGAGACTCCTGAGGAGAGGCCCCCATGGGCGAGACCCCTGGGCCGTCGGCCTCCCTTACTTGAAGTTCTCTGTCAGTACGAGTTGAACGCAATCCACTTTGCTTTCCCACCTCTCGCCTTGCCCCTTTGCACATCACCCTGCACCCTCGTGTTGGCCAGCTGTAGCCTCCTGCAAGTGTAGAACAGACTCGCTCTTGGGTTGGATGTTTGAATGTCTTTAGAGAAGGAATTCATAGTGGAAAATCTTTTTCATTTGAGAAGTTGTATGGTAATTATTATGTCTACTGCCAACATTTATATCCAAGTCTAAGATTTCCGAAAAAATTCTTGTTCCCTGCTGCTCAGAAAAAGTTTACTGAAAACACCAGTTCACTGAAAGCACTGAAGTCTGCAAAGTCTGTCTTCTGCTAGAATAATGCTTTCCAGTATGGCGGTGATTCTTTCTGACACTCGATCATGAGGACGGTGAATGGTACTCTTAGTGGCATTTGCCTTGTTTAAAGTGGCAGGCTGAGCCAACCACAGTCATTGCTAATTCCATTTTGGATAGTGCTCTAATGCTTTATATTAAAAAAATAAAAATAAATAAAAATGCAGACATAAAAATCCTCAACATCCCCCTTTTAAAAGCACTCAAGGGTCCTTTTGCTAATGCCCCATTGAGCCATCAAGAAAGTCACTTTTGGGTGAAGTGGCAGCATGTTGTTTTGCTTCAATAGGTGATGTGGCAAGGTGAAGAAGGAAAAAAGATCCTCAACAAAATGCTAACAAACTAAACCCATTCATATATAAAGAAGATTATATGCCATGACCAAGTGAGATTTATCCAAGGAATACAAGGTCAGTTCAACATACAAAAATCAATCAATGTGATATGTGACATTAATAGAATAAAACACAACAACCATACAGTAAGTCAATAGATGCAGAAAAAGCTTCTGACAACATCCAACACCCTTTTCCTGATAAAAACACACAACAAAATAGGAACAGAAGGGAATTTCCTCAACGTAACCAAGGGCATCTACGAAAACCCACAGCTAACTACATACTGAATGGTGCAAGGCTGAAGGCGTCCCCCTAGGATCAGGCACGATTCGACATTGTGCTGAAGGTTATAACCAGGCCAAGTACACAAGAAAAAGGCATCCTCAAGAGAAAGGAAGAATTAAAAGTATCCATATCTGTAGATGATATAATCTTGTATGTAGAAAATCCTTAGGAATTCACTAAAAAACTATTACAGCTAATAAGTCCCATGCTTATGGAAAATGTAATATTGTTAAGATGGAAATACTCCCCAAACTCATCTACAGACTCCATGCAATTCTTATCAAAATTCCAGCTGCCGTTTTTACAGAAATTGACAAACTAATCCTTAACATTATACAGAAATGCAAGAGACCAGGAATAGCCAAAAGCAGCTTAAATAAATAGAACAAAGTTGGAGGATTCACACTTCCCAATTTTAAAACTTACCATTAATTCAAAGCTGCAGTAATCAGGACTGTGTGGTGCTAGCATAAACACAGACATATAGGTCAATGGAATAGAATTGAGAGTCCAGGATTAAGCCCAGATTTCATGGTCAACTGATTTTTGACAAAGGTGCTAAGACCATTCAATGGAGAAATAGTCTTTTCAACAAATGGTACTACGACAACTGATAGCCACATGCAGAAGAATGAAGTTAAACTCCTTCATGCCATATATAAAAATAAATTAAAAATGCATCAAAGACCTAAATTTAAGAGCTAAAACTATAAAACTCTTAGAATAAAAAAGAGGTGTAAATCTTTGTGACCTGGGATTAAGCAATGCTTTTAGTATGACACAACACACAAGCAACAAAAGAAAAAGTAGATAAACTGTGCATTATCAAAATTGAAACCTTTGGTGCATCAAAGGATACTGTCAAGAAAGTAAAAAGACTACTCACATTCGGAGGGGAAATATTTGCAAATAATATATCTGATAAGGAACTAGTATACAGAATATACAAAGAACTCTTAAAACTCAACAATAAAAAGATAAACAATCAAATTTTTAAACGGTAAAAGTATTTGAATAGCCATTTCTCCACAGAAGAAACACAAATGGCCAATAAGTACATAAAAAGGTACTCAATATCACCAGTCACTAGAGAAATACTAATCAATACCACAATGAGATACTACTTCCCACCTACTAAGATGACTATAATCAAAAAACTGAAAAATAACAGTGGTAGAGAGGATGTGTAGAAATTGGAACCCTCACCCAGTGCTGGCGGGAATGTGAAATGATGCAGCATCTCTGGAAAACAGTTTGACAGTTATTCAAAAAGTTAAACATAGAGTTACTGTATAACCCAGCAATTCTACCTTAGGTATAAACCCAAGAGAACTGAAAACATATAGTCATATAAAAAATGTGTACATGACCGTTCATAGCACATTGTTTATAAAAGCCAAAAAAGTGGAAACAACCAAAATGTCTACCCACTGATAAACAAAATGTCATATATCTATACAACAGAATATTACTCAGCCATAAAAAAGGAATGAAGTACTGACACACACTACGACAATGGATGAAGCTTCAAAATATTATGCTTAGTGAAAGAAGCCAGATACAGAAAGCAACATATTGTATGGTTTCAGTCATATAAAATGTCCACAATGAGCAAATCCTTAGAAACAAAAACTAAATTAATGGTTGCCAAGAACTGGGGAGAGAAAAGAACAGGAAGTTACTATTAATGTCTATCAGGTTTCCTTTTAAGGTGAAGAAATGTTCTAGAATTACATAGTGAGAATGGTTGCACAACCTTGAAAATACACAAAAAAGCACTGAATAGTAAACTTTAAAGAGTGAATTTTATGGTATGTAAATTATATCCCCCAAAATTTTTTAATGAATTAATTTTTAAAAGGTGAAATAAAAATATCTGCAAAAAAAATGGGGAGTGTTTACTACCAGCTGACCTGCAATAAACGAATTTCTAAAGAAGACTCTTTGGGCAGAAGTGAAACAACCCCAGAATGAAAGTCAGAAATATCAAAGAGTAATGGAGAGCAAAGAAAGGATAAATATGTGAAAAATCTAAATGAACATAGACTATTAATATTACTGTTAATATAATGCTGTTAATATTGTTAATATAATAATACTGTTAATATTATTTCACTGAGTTTAAAAAAAACATATAGAATTAAAATATGCAATAACAAGCACATATGAATCTGGAAGGGGAGATGGAGTTCAAGTTTCAAGAAACTATGATTTCTGCATTGTCTAGGAGGATGACAAAGGTATAAATAACTGTGTTATCTGGATAAGTTAGTAAACATTACCTAATTTACATGATAACCACTAAAAAAGAAAAATAGGATATAACCTCCCATCTATATGGAGAGTGTGGAAAAATGGAATTATTTTTTTTTTAAATCACATTTTCAGTTTAAAATAATACAAGAAAAGAGAGAAAATAAGCACAGAAAATGTGGGACAAGAGAAATACATAATAGGATTTTGGATTTAAACTCAAATAGATTAGTAATTGCATTTAATGTAAATTAAATTTAATTGGAACTGAATGTTCCCATTAAAAGACAAGGATTGTCAGATTGGATGAAAAAAATCTAAGTATACCCTTTATAAGAGACATACTTAAGTATAAGACTACAGTAAGGCTGAAAGTAAAATGATAAAACACAAAGATATCACGCAAATACCAGCCTAAAAATTCTGGCATGGCTATATTAACCTCAGACACATCATACCATAAATGCAAAGATTCATTACTATAGATAAACAGGACCATTAATAATAATTAAAAACTCAATTCATCAGGAAGACATAGCAATTTTAAATTTGCATGCCCCTAATAACACACTCTCAAAATATATAAATAAAAACTGACAGAGCTACAAGGAAAATAAGACAAATCCATAAACATAATGAAACTGGGTAATTATCTTAGTAATGGATATAACAACCAGACTAAAATCTAGTGAGAAAACAGATATAATACACTTATCCACTCAGCTAAATAGCATATATAGTACAGTATGTTGACCCCAATCCTTTTCAAGTACATAGGACTTTCTGAGAAAACTTATATACCACATTCTGGGCAATAAGGCTTATCAGCAAATTTCAAAGGATTAAAATCATAGAAAGCAAAATCTTTGGGCAATATAATTCTGCTGGAGAACAATAAAGTGATAAAAAAGTATGCATATGTTTGGAAATTTTAAAATATTCTTCTAAATTACCTATAAATCAAAGAAAAAAACATAATGGAAATTAGAAAACATATTAAACAATAATGAAAATACCTTAAATCACACCTTGTATGATGCCACTGAAACATTATTTATAAGAAAATATATCACCTTATATGCACATATTACAAAAATAGAAAAGCTGTAACTTATAATAATAAATTAAATATTCATCTCAGATTAGAAAGAAAACAGCTATGAGAAAGGAAAATTATGGACCAATTCCACTTATAGACATGGATGTAAAAATCACCAAAAAAATTAGTCACCAGAATCCAGCTATATATTATAATAAGCTGGCATGACCAAGTTATATTTATATAGTGGTCATCTGTGGGTGGTAGAATTATCAAGATTTTTATTCTGCTTTTGATGCTAACTTTTATTTTAGAAATTTTCTAAACAAACAACCATTACTTTAGGAATCAGGAAAAATACTTCTGAATAATTGATATTCTGCTGATTCTCTCATCTTCATGAGGTCAACTAGTTAATAAATGGGAAGAAGAAAAACAAGGACTGGCTCAGAACATCCATTTTGTCTGAGTAAAATAAGGATACGGCCTTATATGTCTCAGTGTCTCTATTTGGTTGACTAAGAACAAAGAAGAGTGGATAGGAGTAGAAAAGGATTTACAAAGATAGGGATGTGATAATAGTAATTTGTAGGCTTTTCCCCAAACATTAAGGGAGCGATCTTATACACAAATGTGTCTATAAATAGAATCCATATTGCACTTTAATGAATAATTTAAAAGCACTTTGCAAACAGGGTTAAGAAAACAGGAACCTAAATGCTCAAAAATCAATAGTTCTGTCCTAATCCCAACCTGGTGAGTTACAGAAACAGATGTCTAAGTTTTATATTATTTTCTAGAAATGTTGGAGGCTAGAAGGTTAAGTATCAAAAGGCTTAAAAACATTTACAAGCTTTGACCTAATAGTTCCGCCTTTAGAAATTTATCCTTCAGAAGTAGTCAGCCATACACCCATGATTTTTGTATAGGATACTTATCAGAGCACTATTAAGGATGATAAATATTTTAAAGCAATATAAATGCCCAGCTATAGGGAAATGGTTCAATAAATTGAGACACCCTTTGGAATAGTATGCAGACATTAAAAATCATATTTTAGAATACATCATGACACAGAATACATCATGACACAGAACACATGACACAAAAATATTTTTGAATTAACAATTAATATTCTTAATTAAGGAAATGCTCATGATCCACTAAAAAAATTTTGTTCATAAAACATTACGGGATGAATCACAACTTCAGGACATGTATATCATACATCTATATAAATAGGAAAAAACACTGAATATCCTTATGTGGTAAGATATGGATAATATTTATCTTCTACTTTATACATTTCTGTTTACTCCAATTTTTCTACACAAAAATTTGTATTACTTTGATAAATAGAAAAAAGTTTCAAAAAAGAAAATAAATAATAAACTGATTACCTCAAAAAGATTGAAACACCCTTCATCAACCCAAATCCACTTCTAGTGAGAGTAACTAGAAAGTCAGTAGAGATCTAGTACATTAGTTGTTATTGCTGCATAACAAACCATCACAAACTTAACAGCTTACAGCAATATACATTTATTATCTCACAGTTTCTGTGAGTCAGGAATCTGAGCAGGCTTCACCAGGTCCTCTGCTTAGGGTCTCACAAAGCTGAAATGAAGGTGTCCCCAGGCTCAGTTCTCACCCGAAGGCTTGGCGGGGGAAGAATCTGCTTCGAAGCTAACTCAGGTTATTGAAAGAATTTGTTTCCTTCCAAGACTGAGGGCCCCCAGCTTCCTACTTGCTGTCTCTTGCAGCTACCCTCCACTTTTACAGACCACCCACAACTCCTTGCCACATAGGCTTCCCCAACATAGCCGCTTACTTCATCAAGTTAACAAAGAGCATCTCGAAATCAAGTCTTCCAGCAAGACAGAATTTTACATAATGTAACATAATAATGGAAGCAACAACCTATCATATTTGTCACATTCTATTGCTGAGAAGCAAGACACAGGTTCCATCGCACTCAGTGGGAGGGGACTATATGCAGGCATGAACACTAGGAAGCGGGGATCATAATAGGGCTGCCTGCATAGAGTCTTTCCACCATATGGAGCCTCCCAGCACAGAGCCTGGGCCAAGAAGGAAAGCCTGTACTTGAATCTGAAGACTCTGCTGATCCACTAACCACCTATAAATAAAACGGAACCCTGTTCTTTGTACTGAGGCAAGATGGTCCTGCAGGAAGCAGAGAAAGGACAATTCACCATGGGTCAGAGTTAACACAGAGAATATCAGCATCAAGATGGGACCTGCACCAGCCCTGAAGGATGCTTAAGATTTAGATCAATGTGGAGGAATGAGAAAGGGAGACTTTTCCTCTGACATACGGAGAAGTAGACAGGCAGGAATTCCCAAGGCAGGTTCTGGAGAGAGTAGGCAGACAGTTTGTGCACAACACAAACCACAGATGACACAGCTTCACATTCTGATTGGCCCCTTGATGACCAACACACTTGCAAACCTATGAACAAGATCTAGAGGGGAACACGGTACAGCTTTTGGCTAATTCTGCAGCACTGACATCAATCAGCCTCCACAGTATGGAAAATACTACTAATATTTACCAGTATTCCGTTTTCCTGTACTTCCAGGAAATGGAAGATTCTACCTCCCTGCTCCATCTGAAATTAGGTATGGCCAGAATGACTCCTACTAACCAATGAAATGTTAACAGAATGACCCGCAACCCTTCCAAAGCAATTAACTGCTGGTGGAAGAGTCCTCATGTTCTAAACAGTCCAAATCCAGACCATCTGAGAATCAACTTTGCCAAATTTGGAGGGAACAAAAACTCCTCCCTTTCAGAAACTATTACAGAGATAATGAAGTATCACCTTGATGCCAAATCTGAATAAGGATAATACAAGAAAAGATTATCATTGGTCAATACCTCTTATGAACATGTATTTCAAAAGCCTAAATGAAATATTAGAATATTGGATACAATAATATTTTTAATGTAGTACATCATGAGAACATACAGTTTCTCCTGGGCAATCAATGACAGTTTAAATTAAAAGAAAATATTTCAAGGGAGAACTCGCTGGGCCTGTGCGAAGTTCGTAAGCAGGCAGTATAAAAGACTTTGCTTCCCAGAACAGCTTAGGTCACCCAGTTAATCAAATCACTGGGGCTGGATCTCCCCCCCACCACCGGCCGGTCAGTGGCCAACAGTCAGGGCCGTGGCCAAAGATCAAGTCCTCCATAAGTGGCCACAATAGGCTCCACAAGAAAATATTTCATCTCAGTCACAAATTAAAAAGGAAAAAACATAAAATTATCTAAATAAATAAATATACTGTATAGAAAACCATTTGATAAAATTCAAAATCTGTTTATGATATTTTTAAAAAGCTGTTATCTGCCGGGCACAATGGCGCACATCTATAATCCCAACATTTTGGGAGGCTGAGATGGGAGGATCACTTGAGGCCAGGAGTTCAAGACCAGCACCACAGAGAGACCCTGTCTCTACAAAAATTAGCCAGACATGGTGGCGTATGCCTACAGTCCCAGCTATTCAGGAGGCTGAAAAGGAGGATGGCTTGAGCCCTGGAGTGAGCCATAGCAGTGAGCTATGATCGTGCCGACACTGCACTCCAGCCTGAGACCCTGTCTCTAACTACCAGTAGATGAGATTATCCTTAACCTAATAAAAGCAATCTACCAAAAAACAATAGCAAAGTTCACAATTAAGGCTTTAACAGCATTGCCTTTAAACTGAAAAATAATATAAGGATAATCTTATCACAATTTCCATGCAACTTTGTCTAGTATTCCAAGAAAGGGAAATAAGACAAAAAAATAAGTAAACGATTTAAGGACTAGAAAGAAAGAAAATATCATTATGCACATGGAAAAACTAGAAACTGACACATACATTTTTGAAATTTGCTATGTTCCAAAGGTGGCCTTGCAGATACCTGGGGAAATGGCGGTACTCAATAAACAGTACTGGTACAACTGGTTATGCATTTGGAAAAACTCTAAAATTGGATCTCTACCTCACACCCCACACAAAAATAAGTTCCAAGTAGAATATAAAAAGCAAATAATTTTTTTTTAAGAGGAAGATATCTTACGACCTTGGAGTAGCATAAGATTTCTTAAATGAGATTCAATAACCACAAACCATAGGAAAAGATTGATAATTCTGACCACATTAAAATTAAACATCTGTTCATCAAAACAGCATTTTTAAAAGGATAAAGAATAGGATACAAATAGCATTCAGAATATATAAAGAACTTCTCAAAAGCTATAAAAAGGACAACTCAGACAATAAATGGACAAACAATATAAGAATACATTTTATAGGAGAAGAAACCCAATTTGCCAAAAAATGGATGAAAAATCCTCAGTCTCATTAGTCAAAGAAATGCAAATTAAAACAGTGAAATATTTCATACCTACCTGACTGAACAATTAAAACATCTGAAGATCCAAAGGATTAGTGAGGATGTAAAGAAACAAACCTTTGAGAATTTGACCACAACTAAGAGCCTAGAATCAGGCCTAGAGGTGACCCCCGAATCCCAGATGTAGGTGTATACCTGGTCCACTCTTCCCCGAGTGTCCAGCACGGAGCAAGGATGAGCCAGTGGTACAAGGCAGTCAGCAGGGGTAGAGGCTGAGCAGGCTGCTGGGAAGAAGAGCAGAGTGGGATTCAGGCCAGATAAGACAGCCTCAGGTGCCAGTCCCACCCAGGAGGTGAAACTGAGGTTAGAACCAAGTTTACCTGGGGTCATTTTGTCTTCTAAAGCCAATCTATGTTACTTTCTCCTTGACTCTGCCACCTAAGACTGCCGAGAGCAGAGTTCCCCAACTCGTATCAGTTTCCTATTGCTGCTGTAACAGATATCCATAAAACTTAGTGGCTTAACACAACAAACGTTTATTATCTCACAGCTCTGGAGGTCAGAAGCCACTCATGGGTCTTACTGGGCTAGAACTGAGAACTGTGTTTCCTTCTGGAAGCTCTAGGGGAGAATCCCTGTTCTTACCAGAAGCTGCCTGCATTCCCTGGCTTGTGACCTTCTACCATACTCAAAGCCAGCAATGCTGACTAGAGTCCTTCTCACTCCATGTCACTCTGACACTGACTCTTCTGCCTCCCTCTTCCAGATTTAAGGACCCTTGTGATTATTCTGAGCCTACCTAGGTGATCCAGGATAATCTCCCTATTTTAAAATCAGCTGATTAGCAACCTTCATTTCATCTGCTACCTTCACTCTCCCTGCCACACAACATATTCACAGGTTCTGGGGATTAAGACTTGGACAGCTTTTTCTACCTACCAGACAACCCTCCTGCACTCTCCCCAACATCTCTAGCAGACTCCTACCCATGTCACAATGGCCTCACTCACATTTCCGGTGGGGCCCAGCTCCTTCCCTGTGTTTCCCCATACCTCCAGCCTCTGCACCACCACACACTCTGTTCTCCAGTTATACAAACCTCCTAGCCTTTTCCTAATCAATTTATGCCCATACGTGCCTAAACAATCACAACTCATACCCTAAGGCTCAACCCAAACACTACCTCCTTTCTGAAGCTTTCTCTGATTCCCAGCCCAATGAATTACCCCTCCTCAACACATTCACCCAGCTTTCTACATATTCCAACTGCAGCACTGAGCATGGCCCCATGTAACTCCCTGTTTACATGTCCCTTCCTCAGTCCAAACTGGTAAGCCCTTCAACAAGAACTCTCATCCCCTTGTGGGTTCCCAGATCATACCATGGGAACTGGCACAGAGTAGGCACTCAGGGATTTCTGAAACTTGGATGAGGCAGAATGAAGCATCTCTGAGTCTCAACAAAAGAATTGTCAAAGAGGAACCTGGGTTAAGCAAATGGGGCCAAAGAACTAGTGCAGATAATCATAACAATCAACAGCTTAGCCTGATGTACAATTTACTATCACCTGGAAGAACCTCTGTACCACAAGTGATACCTATCATTATTTCTTATTGCTAACCTGTGGGGCAATTACAAAGTAACTGACAAAATTAGCCTCAAGAGAAACAAAGGATTAATTGAAAATGATTTACACATATGTCCTCAAAATTGTAGAAAAGACAGATATTACTCCAACACAATAGGAATGCCTGGCAACCACCCTATAGCTCCACATACTCAGACCCTTCTCCAGGAAAGGCTGGGAAACACCATGTGGGAGGATACGAAGGGTGCTACAATCGACTCTGTTTAGGGACAAATTGCCCCTACATATAGATATTTGACTATAGGTCATTAAATACGAAATGTCTGATCTTGAATAAAAAGTTTATCTTATTATATCTCAAACAAGAAGCAGTACAATTAATCAAAGTGTGCGCCTAAACTATTGACACAGTTTTGCCATCTTTAAGGGTAGCTTGTTTCTGCCAGCAGCAAAGAAGCCTAGAGAGCAAGTAGTGATGAAACTGTGAAAGGCATTTTCCACAGCTTGTTGAGAATGGAATATTTTTCCTTGCAAGAAGTGGTCCAAAGCCTGGAAGAAGTGGTAGTCAGTTGGCACAAGGTCTGGTGAATATGGTGCATGGCAGAGAGTTTCCAAGTCCAGCCTCTGTAGTTTGAGCAGCACTGGTTGGGCGACATGTGGTTGAACGTTGTCTTTTAAGAGGATTGACCTGTCTCTATTGACCATTCTCAGCTGCTTAATCGCAAGCATCCTCATCATTTAATCCAACTGGTTGCAGCAGACATCCGCTGTAATCAACTGACCAGGTTTTGTGAAGCTACAGTGGATAATACCAGCCCTGAACCACCAAACAGACACCATTAGCTTTTTGGATGAATATTGGTTTTGGACTGTGTTTTGGCACTTCATCTTTATCCAACCCTTGTGCCGAATGCTTGCAATTATCAAAAAGAATCCATTTTTCATCAAATGTAACAATACGATGTAGAAATGGTTCACCTTTATGTTGTCAACAGCAAAGGTGGGCAAGCTCTTCGAGACAATTTCTCTTCTGATGTTAATTTAATTCATGCAGTACACATCTATCCAGCTTCTTTACTTTGCCCATTTTTTGAAATGGTCCAATATTGTTGGAATAGTAACGTCAAACTTTGCCGCTAATTTACGTGTAGGTTGAGATAGATTCACTTCCACTATAGCTTTCAGTTCATCATAATTTGCATTGGTTTCAGGTCGTCCATGTGGCTCATTTTCAAGATTAAAATCAACAGAATGGAACTTCTCAAACCATTAATGTACTATGCATGCATTAGCCATATTCTTCCCAAACATTTTATTGATATTTCAAGTTGTCTGCTCTGTACTCGTCCCATGACAGAACTCATATTGAAAACTACAAATTTTTGACTTATCCATGGTTTCACAAAAATTGTTCTAAAAAAATTTTGAAAAATAATCACAAGCTAAAATGTGCAATTTGAAAAAATGAGGATGTACCTTCACAATAAAAAAAAAGAAGTGTCAAAGTGAAATGTCAGAGATATCAACTGTCAAACTTAGTACTTAAGGAAATCAGACATTCCATACTTAATAACCTAATATATTATAATAAAGGTGCTATGGTTTGACTGTCGCCTCCAAAATTCATGTTGAAACTTAATCTCCAATGTGTCAGTATTGAGAGGTGAGGCCTTTAAGAGGTGATTGGATCATGGATTAATGGATTATCCTGGGAAGGGAACTGGTGGCTTTGTTTGTTTGTAGAAACCAGGTCTCTCTATGTTGCCCAGGCTGTTCTGGAACTCCTGGCCTCAAGTGATCCTCCAATCTCAGCCTACCAAAATGATAGGACTTCCAGCATGAGCCACTGTGTCCACCCCGGTGGCTTTATAAGACTGATCTGAGCTAGGACATTCAGCCTCCTTGCCATGTGATGCCCTAAACTGCCTTGGGGCTCTGCAGAATTCCCACCAGCAGGAAGGCCCTCACCAGATGTCCTCCTAGACCTTGAACTTCTCAGCCTCTATAACTGTGAGAAATCAATTCCTTTTCTTTATAAATTACCCAGATTCAAGTATTCTGTTATAAGCAAAAGAAAATGGACTAAGACAAAAGGGCATTTTTTGTAAAAGGGTGTTTGTTAAGAAAACAGAATCTAATTTAATTTCAATGATTATTTGATGTCCACACTTCATCGAGAAAACTCTCACCTGGAGAGAAGACAGACTAAGCAAAGGGCTGGAATGAACAATATTTGCTAGCACAACAAAGTGACTATAATCAGCAATAAGTTAGAGTATACTTTAAAACAGCTAAAAAAGTGGAATTGGAATGTTAACAAAAAGAAATGATAAATGCCTGAGATGATGGATACCCTGTTTTGACTAATTCACATTGTATGCCTGTATCAAAACATCACATGTACCATATAGAGATATACAACTACTATGTACCCATAATAATTAAAAATAAAATTTTTAAAAAGCTGTCAGCACGATTAGCCACTTTTTAAAAAGAGACAACACATGGCTTGACTGTTTTAAAGGTATGCTCCCATTCGGGTTCAACAGAACTTCTTGTTCAAATTTTCTCTAATAATGTGAATTCTGAAATTAATTTTACAACATACTCCAAAAAGTACTCTCACACTGGAAAGAAAGTTTGAGGCAAAAACAAAAAACGACAACAGAGGCCACTGATTCAGCACCATGGACAGTAGGCCCAGCATTTGACTGCAGGAGTCCCTGCTACCAGGGCAGAGAGCTGAGAAACACCAGAGCTGCCCAAAAATCTACAGTATTCATTGTAATGTTTAAGTTGGGGCAATTCCAATATATGCGCAAGTATTTTTCTTGGTTATGGCCCAAAGCACGAGCTTTCTTCACCAGGGGACACACAATTTCCATCTACCAAAATCTGCTTCAGTGACTGCCTTTACAATACAGCCCGGAGATTTCTGTGAAAATGGGAATGACTTTGCCATTGACACGTGGCTAAGGATCAGGACCTGAAGTCATTGAAACTGATACACAAAATCCAAATTTGAATGGCTAGATTATTTTAAGGACCTCGTGGGACTTTTCACATTTATAAATGCAGCCTGCTCTCAGCCTCTCTTCAAGAAGAGAGAAAAAGCTTCTCTAAAAGGTAACAAAATGTACCTATGTGTTGAATTTTTTTCTCACAAATAGCTAAAAATGTAACCATAATGTTGTGTGGATTTTCCCCAACTCTGAATATTAATAGAGATATCTAGAAAAGTTGTATTGTAAGGTCCAATACCACCACCAATCAGTACCACCTAAGGCAACAGCAGCCACAAAGCCTTGAATTCAGGTTGACAAGTTGTTCAAACTTTTCAGTTATTAAGACCCCATTTACTAAGAAAACTTTTAAAAATCCTTTTAATATTAGGCATCAGCTAAGAAAATACATGAAGTCATATAATTTCTAAAACATTTGTAATGAGCTTGCACTGCCTAAACATCATCATCTAAATACGAGTGAAAAACAACACTGCTCAAAAGTGAAAGTCACCAGTTGGTTAGCTACTGCCCTTGCATGTGAAGACCCCTCACTTGCTGACGGATCCCCAAGTCTGAAAACACCGCCCCGAACTCCTCCAGCTCCTTTCATGTGAGGGTCAATCGAGTCTTTTCAGATCTTGCCAACGACCCTCCCCAGAGTGCCACTGCTCTGCAAATACTCCCTTCTGGAGCAAAATGGATATCTCTGAGACATTTTAAGATGAGGCATTGTTGCTGAATGTGAGGGGAGACTGGGAGTTAGTTCTCTTCGACAGGGAAGCATCCCTCTACACTTCCTTCGGGATCCTCATCTGAGTAGTCCAAAGAACAGAGAGGAGGAAACAGTTTGCCCCTGAAGGTGAGCTCGATTTCGGAGGCATGTGCGAGGGCCCGTGCCGGGAACGCGTTGAAAGGGAGGGTCTGTGCGTCGCCCAGTCGAGCCTCGGCCGGTCTCCCTGCGAGGCCCTGCTGCCCACGACTCCCCTCGGCGCGTCGCACACCACAAATCCCCGCCGGCCGACAGGGCGACTGGCCTCCACGGACGGCTAACAGGACCCGCAAGCCCACGTCGCCTTGAAGGCAGGCAGGAGGAGGACAGCCAGCCCCAGCCTCAATTTAGGACCTGACTTTGCGTTAACTTTGAAATGTCTCATGCGAGCGACGCGCTTCAGAGCAGGGCAATATTGGAAAACAACACCAAGCAAAAAGGAAAAATAAACACTTTCACTAAACGGTACTTACGAGCGGAACGCTTGCGGGGACGACGACAAACACGTTCTAACCCCCCACCCCCACCACCAAAATAATACAAGAAAACAGCGACCGAAAGAGAGGGAGCTGCACCCGCCCAGCCGGCTGTGCCTCGCTCCGACCCGGGTCTCCGAGAGGCCCTCGCGCTCCCCGGCCGGCGGACGGGGTCCAGGAGGCCGCCCGGGCGCTCGGTCCCGGCCCGGCCCAGAGCACGCTGCCCGCAGCCCGCCCTGTGGCCCGCACCGCCCCGCGCCCCGCGCCCCTCGGCTCCTCGCCGCTCCCGCCGCCCCGCGTCCCGCCCGCCGCGGCTGTTTCGGGTTAGTTCCCCCAGGAGCTCCCCTCAGTCGTGAGAGGAAATCTGTGCCTTTTTCCCGAAAGCGAAGCGTCGTGAAGTCCGCTCCCAACCCGCAGCGCGGGGCTGCGGCGGCCGCGGACAACTCCCGACCCGCGGCGGCGCGGACTCCCGACGACGCCTGCGGGCCGGGCCCGGGGCCGGGGCTGACGGCGGGACCGCGCCCGACGCTCGGGCGAAGTTCGCGGGGCCCGCGGGGCGCCCCGTCCCGCCTCCGCGGCTCCGTCCGCCCGGACGCGAGGGGAGGCTCTGGCCGCGCCGCTCACTCACCTGTCCCGCGCGGACGGCGGGCCCGCGCCGCTGAGGTAACCGGGCGGGCGGGCGCGAGGCGGCGGCCACCGCGGCTGAGGCAGCTGAGGCGGCAGCTGCGGCTCCCGGCGCTCCTGCCCGAGCGCTGCGCGCGGCGCGGACCCGCCCCCTCCGCGCCGCCGGCCAATCCCGCGCCGCGCGCCTCCCTGGCCCCGCCCCTGCCCGAGGCCAGAGCCCGAGAAAGCGGGCGCCGGGGACCAATCGCACGGCGGTACGGCGGCCGGCGTGGCCAATCCGAGCGCGGGAATCTCTCCGGGGTCGTGGGACAGGGGGAAGCCAATTAGCCCAGAAGGGGCGGGGCGGGACGGGGGAAATAAGACCCCTGACGGGCGGGGGCGGGGCCACACATTAGGGTGAGGAGGAGGCGGGGCCGCGAAGGGGAGGCATCGACCGTGGGCGGGTGGTGAACAAGGGCGGGACGGGAGGAGGGGCCAGACACGTGAAGGGGCGTGGTCCCAGGGCGAGAGTTGGGTGGGGGCTCTGGATGGAGCGAGTCTTACGGCTGGGGGCGGGGCCCGACCGGGCGGGGCAGGGGGCGGGGCCATGCCGGGCGGGGCAGGGGGCGGAGCTCTGGCCGGACGGGACAGGGGCGGGGCTCTGGTCGGGCGGGGAAGGGGGCGGGGCTCTGGCCGGGCGGGGCGGGGGCGGGACAGGGGCGGGGCTATGGCCGGGCGGAGCAGGGGGCGGGGCTCGGGGGGGCGGGGCTCGGGCGGGCCGGGCGGGCAGGAACCCGAGCCAGCAGCCAAGGCCCACAGACCACCCCACTCCGCTCTGTCGCCGGCTCCTGTTCTGGCCAGTCCCGGGTGCGCGGCCACAGCGGACTGGGGCGGTCGGTTAAACGCGTGGTCCCCGCGCCCTGCGAGGCCTGGCCCCAAGATCCCGCCCAGGCCCCCGCCCTACACCTGTGGTCCCCGCCCATCCGACCCCCTGCTGTGAGCCTGCGCAGATGTTGGCGTCCGCACACTTGTCCGCACACCGCCCACTCACCTGCCCGCACACCTGCCCGCATACCCGCCCGCTCACCTGCCCCTTCTCCTGTCCGCATACCTGCTCGCACACCTGCCCGCAGGTGACGCAGGCACTGCGACCGAGACCGGAACGCCGGGGTTGTCTGTGCTCAGTTCTCCTCTCTCCGTACTTCCCAGGCTGAGTTTTGCTTTGTTTTGTTTCTATTCGCTCATTTTCGTGGAGCGGAGCTCTCCGCGTCCAGCCCGAGGACCGTGGCCCCAGACGGCTTCACGCGCGCGGCTCCCACAGAAGGAGCCGGGACGTGGCCCTGGACGCCGGGGCGGACCGCGCCCTCCTCGCCAGCGCTCAGGCCTCGCGCACAGCAGTGCGCAGCCCGCGGCCGCCCAGGGCAGGCGGCCCTCCTGTGTGGCCCGCGCGGGTGTGCAGAGGAGGCTGCAGGTGAGATTTAACTCTCCCCACCCTGCCGGGAGACCTCACAAACCGCCCACCCACCAGTGATTCACTGTGTCCCGTGACCCAGCCACAATAAAAATGTGCCTTAGAGAGAGTAGGGTCCGCACCCAGTTCCCTGCCTCCTGAGTGGCAGGAGGGCCACCGGAAGCCCCCTCCCGGCTCTGGCACAGCCCCAGGGTCTCAGTCATGACCTCTTTCATGGCTCTGAGGTCTTGGAGTCCTCCCTGGTTCCAGAGCCTCATAGGCCCGCATTCAGGCAGGGGCCCCAGAGGCAGGTGCAGCGGCAGAGAGCAAGCACTCCGGCATCCACTCAAAGTTCTGGGCTGTCCACACCAGAGGCAGGGCCACGGCCAGCTGCGCTGGTGGGTAGGGAAGACATGTGTCCTCTTTCGTCTTCACATGCCACTTGTGTAATTCAGACAATGAACAGACCTGGGCTGGGGTGGGAAGGGGATGTCAGGAGCCCTTCCACGGAGGCTGGGAATCCCAGCAAGAGCTGGGTGGAGAGTCCTTCCAAAGGAAGGTCACGTGGCAGGGGCCGTGGGGCCCGCCTCAGGAATGTGGGTGACGGGTGGCACGTCTGGAGCAGGGACGCACCGCTGACCCTTGCTGTGTGTGGAAGGACCACTCTGGCAGGAGGCAGGGAGTGAAGCAGGAGAGGGAGGCGGGGCATCGAGCCTGGGTCACGGGTCCTCCCAGTCGGAATACTGGGACAGGACACCATGGCCAGGACCTTACTGGGATCGCACAGGAAGGGATGTGGCAGGCCACCTCACAGGACTTGGACCAGGGAGGGAGGCCCAGAGACCAATGTTGCTAGGTTTGCAGCACCCGGACTGCATGGCCCTGCTGCCGGCCTCACCTTGACTTTGTAGGCCCTAGGGACCTGGGGACTCTGCTCTGGAGAGCAGAGCTGGGGCAGAGTCTGGGCAGAGCCCTCTCGGTGCCCCCGGGGATGACAGGCTGCCAGCCACCCACATCCTGGTCCTCCCCGGGAGCCTGCGGCCTCCGCCGCCTTCATCGAAGCCTGAAAGACACACGTAGTCATTAGGAAAGTAATGATAGTGTTTTCAGGGCAGCACGTTGGACCTTAACAACTCTCAATTATCACCAGTTCCTGCCAACTCTGGGAAGGAATAAAGCAGCTCCACTCACCGCCCCGCCCCGGACACACAGAGGAGCCAGGCCTGCTAGGGACGGCCAGGCTGCTGCAGGGCAGCCCCGCCCAGGCCGCAGCAGCTGGGCCGGCCCCCTCCCTCTCCCTGCACAGGACTCCCTGCCGCGCATGGGCACCGAGTGAGCTGCCACTGCCCTCCCAGTGGCTTTCAGTGTGGTCCTGCCTGGCGAAGTGCACCCAGGGCTCAGGGTTATAAATAACTCCAGGGCGTCTTGTTGGGGGTCATGCAGAGTGGGGAGGAAGGATCCTGGTGATCATCCCCCTGGAATGATGTCAGATGGAGCCCTAGGAAGTCTCCCAGAGCCCGGCCTCCTGATTGCCACACACATCCCTGCCACCAGAGAGTTGGAGGCAGCTGCCTTATCGCAGGCTGGGACATCTGGAGGGTTGGGGGCGGGGAGCCTCCTCCAGCTCCGTATTAGATGGCTGTAACTGCTTGGAAAATAGTTACACACAGAGAGCAGTCTCAGTGGTAATTAACGTCAAAATCCTCTGAGACGTTCCTGCCTCCGCAGGCGCCCTTGCGAAGCTCAGCCCTGCACGCGGCACCAGCACCCGCGCTGCGGGGAGGGAGACCCGTCGCGCTGGACATGCGTCTGGGGTGTGGTGACCTTCCGCTGGACTCCACCCCCACACCCAGCCTTTGAGCCGCCCTTATCTCAGCCCCCAACGGAACACGTTTCACCCGGGGGTAAACCAGCAGCTTGGGGAAAGGGCACATTGCCACTAACGTCCTCTTCACAGGACACTGCAGAAGTCCCTGTTCCAAGGACCAGGCCCTCCCTGCACAGGTGCAGCAGTCCTTGCTCGTGAAAAGCTGCCTGTGGGGCGGGGCCGGGTCTGCTGAGCTCAGAGAAGATTCCCAGACAGCTGGAGAGACGGCGTGGAAATCAGAAAGCAGCCAGCCCCTGTGCTAGCTGCCCTGGTTAGGAAAATACAGAAAAACAAAAACTCTCGGACTTCAGTTTGCTCCTTTTTGACATCAGAATCATAATAAATGCACCTGACCTAACTGGTTGCAGTTGTGTTTGTACTTTTACTAGGCGGGGCAATTAAGGGGGCTCCCCCTGTGCCCTCTCCCCAGCCCCCTGCTGAAGTGGCAGCTCCTCACCAAGCAGCAGCCACACACCACGTCACCTGACTAGCCCCTGGCCCTCTGACCAGGGCACACCTGCCCGGAGACAGCAAAGCTGTGGCCAGCCAGGCTTCTGAAGTGACCCCCGCTCTGGTGATGGTGACAGCTGCAGCAGTCAGAGCACCCCCAGAAAAGTGCCCCAGGAGGGCAGTGAGCAAGGATGGCGTGTCCAAAGGAGACACGGCAAAGGCAGAGAGAGGGCAGTGCCCGTGCGGGTGGGGCGGCACCCGGAGGGACTCCGACGCTGCTCTCCGGGGCTGGCCAGGCGACCTGCACCCTGTGGCCACCGGCATCCTCAGCCTCTCCCGGTCCTGCAGCCCCAGGAGCTCTGGCAACCTTATCTCCAGGCAGCCGGCACTGCCCTGCCCCCACGCTTGAGTGCAGAGTGGGCGCAGACGGGGGGGGGGGGGGGGGCTGCGGGTTTAGGAGGGCGGGCAGTGGTGTTTGTCCTCACCACAGATGGCAGGAGTTATCCCAGTGCTGGCGACTGGGATTCAAACCGCGCACGAAGCAGGCGGCACTGGACCCGAGGGATGAGGCTCCCTGGAGGAGGGCAGGAGAACAGGAGACCCGCACACGCCGGTGCCGGGCCTCCGAGGGACAGGCAGTAAGCACGGGGTCTTCCGGCAGCTGGTGTGGAGAAAGGCCCGGAACTCCCCCAGATGCCCCCATCATCCCCATGGGCCGGGGTGGGCTGCCAGTGTCCTCGAAGCCCTTCACACGCAAGAGCCCGTGAGTCACTGGCCTGCCCTGAACCAGCATCGGCAGCCCAGACACCTCGGGCGCCGGAGTGGATGAGTCACTGCCGGCAGAGAGAGAGGGAGAGGGAGACAGAGACAGGGAGACACAGAGAGAGAGACACAGAGACAGAGAGAGCAGACAGGGATAGACAGAGACAGAGACAGAGAGAACAGAGGGAGAGACAGAGAGAGAGAGAGACGGAGACAGAGAGAGACAGGGAAAAGAGAGACAGAGAAAGAGGTAGAGGCAGAGAGACAGAGATAGCGAGAGACAGAGAGGGAGGCAGAGGGAGACAGAGACAGAGGGAGAGACAGAGACAGAGCCAGAGGGACAGACAGAGACAGAGAGACAGGGAAAAGAGAGACAGAGACAGAGGGAGAGACAGAGACAGGGAAAAGAGAGACAGAGAAAGAGATACAGGCAGAGAGATAGAGACAGAGAAGGGGGAGAGAAAGAGGTACAGGAAGAGAGACAGAGATAGGCAGACAGAGGCAGGGTGGGGGAGGAGACCCCTCCCTCTGCCTCCGGGCCCCTCACCCACTGCAGGCAGAGAGCTTGCCTTTTATCTTTTTTATATGCAAGATCTCTAATATGTTGCATGAACATCGTGGGTCATCTGGACTTTCCTGTTATTTCAGGAAGACTTTCGGCCACAGCCAAAATCCACCCCTTCCCTGTGTGCCTCGGTGGGCACCGTTCAGGCTCCACAAGTAGAAGGGCTGTTTTGGTGGGGAGGCTCAGCCACTCCCACCCTCACTCCAAACCTCTTCTGGGTTCTCACAGAGGCAGCAGAGGGACTCAAAGCTTCCAAACCCTGCGAGGACAGGATGGGGTGTGTCGCAGGGGCCCTCACTCTGCCTACGACACTTAATGTTTTAAAACCAACTCCAGCTTTCGGCCAGGCACAGTGGTGCTCGCCTGGGACCCCAGCACTCTGAGTGGCCGAGGCGGGAGGATGTCTTGAGGCCAGGAGTCCCAGGCTGCAGGGAGCTGCGTTCTCGCCACTGCACTCCAGCCTGGGCCACAGAGCGAGACCCCGTCTCTAAAAACAAGAACAACAAAACTGGCTTTTATACTTAGTTGCTGCTTTTTAAAAATTAGGGTCACCTGAAACCTCTCTATTGATATAAATAATCATCTCCAGTGTCTATAGAGAAGGATTTAAACATGCAAGACTGCTGAACAGAATATTCGCAGGACAGAGAGAAGATGGGACAAGCCTGGACCAGCCCCCCAAGCCCTTATTGACTCGGGACCTCAGTTTTCTTAGTGTTCCACCTGTGTCATGGGTTAGCAGGTTCCTGCGTCACTGAACTGTAAAACAAATACACGTGCATTTAGTCTCCTTGCAACCCAGACCTCTGGTAAGCATTGTAAGGTGAAAATTCAAGAATGTTAATAGTGAGAAATATGCCATTAAAATGTCAATTAATGGGACGCTCCGCTCTGGCAAGGATCACAGACGGGGAGCCCAGGAGCTGAATCCTGTGGCTCCCTCTGTCCCCCAGCAGCTAGGACCAGACTAGTCCGTGTGTTAATGGCACCTGCTGGGCCAAGAGGGAGCTGATGAGTTTGCAAACCCAAGAACAAGGCAGACAACGAGGCCAACCATCAGCAGGTCTCAAGGGTACCTGCCTAAATGCTCTAGACCACCCCCAGGACAGGCTGTCCCCAGCAGGAGGGTTACAGAGGCAGCTTCCCTTCCTCCCCACCTGATCCCCAGATGATGACAGGATCCCTGTCACCCACAGAACAGACAGGGGGTGTCTCACTGCCCAGGAGAGTGGTGAGCAGCAACTGCGCCCACCAAAACCCGAGCCAGCACGGCCCTCTCCTTCCCCCATATCTGTGCTGTCCCAGCGTAGGTACTGCAGGGGCGGGGCAGAGCCAGGGGTCCCAGCCACAGTGACCGCTCGCTCGAGCCGCCCACAGCCCCCTACAGCCCACGGCTGGCCTGCTCCAGCCACGTCCCACACCGCTGCTGCAGCATCCAGCCCTTGTCTCTCTTTGGCTCAAAGGCCCCAAGAGAAGAACACGGTACTCACTCTGCGGGTGCGGCCGCCGACGTGACGGTGCCCAGCAGACACTAGCAGGTGTCACGCCATGTGGTCACCGTGGCCTTCTCACGCCAGTGGACAAGCAATCGAGGAATGGACTGAGTACCACGAAGATCCAAGTTTACTTCTGCCGCAGCGGGGCCGGGGCCGGGGGCGTCTGGAGCTGACGGGTTGGCTGGGGCACTCGGGGTCCAACCTGAGTGACGGCTGTACCTGGGTCATCGCAGCAACGTGGCCCATTGGGCAGGACGAGCAAGGGCCCGAGTCTGTTGGGGTGGACATTTGGGACTAGCCGCCGAGATTCTGGCTGAGGGACACCACCTGGAATGGGGGGTGGAGGAAGGAGGTGATGGGTGCTGATTTTGGCTCTGGGACCAGTAGCAGCCGGTCCCTCTGAGGCCTCCCTTGCCCAGCAGACAGACGGTGCCTCCCGCTGCATCCTCCTCTGTCCTCACCCGTCGTCCCTCTCGCATCTGTGCCCTCAGCCCCTCTCCTCACTCGGACACCAGTCAGACCAATCAGGGCCACCCCGACGGCCTCTTTTTACCTTAGTTTCCTCTTTAAAGGCCCCGTCTCCAAACAGGGCCACACTCTGGGGCTGCGGGAGGCAGAACCTCAGCCCGTGGGTTTGCGGAGGGGACACCACGCAGCCCCTCCCCCGCCCCTGGAAAAGGACTGGGGACTGCATCGGTGGAAGTGGAAGTCTCAGAGTGGGGGGGTAGAAGCCGCCCCCCAAGACTGAGCAGGAGCAAAGCAAAGATGCCCATGGAGGAGACACGGAGTGGGGTGGAGAGGAGACGTAGACACCACCAGGAGGAAGGACGCGATGGCAGCCATGGTTGTCAGCGGCGTGGAGGCCTGGGGGAGGGACGGGCCACCGTCACTGTGCTGAGGGACATGAACGCCAGCGAGGCTTATGCCAGCTGGGCCACCGACCAACAGGGACGAGGACACATCACGGACGTCCCCAAAGTGGCGGCTCGACGTCACAGCCCCGCAGGAAGGAGCCCGAGCTGCACAGGAAGACGTGGGACCCCGGGAGCCACAGCGAGCCACGTCTGCATGAGCTTGAGACACGATTCTTCCGACTAAAAGGTGTCAGTGAGTTTCGAGCCCGTCTGTTAAGAACACACGGACGCGCCTCTTTGCGACGTTGGCAGGACAGCGTCGGCGTCAGGGAGAGGGAGGCCCCCCGGCCGGACTTCACGGGAAGCCTTTGCATAATGGATGGATGGACTGAAAAAGGAATGTTACAATGCACTTTCTAAATTTGAATTTGCATATTTTTGCAGTGTTCTTTTCGGCTCTGACAGCCAACTATTGAAATAAGCACCTTAGACTGGACCCTTGGAATCTGTCTTATGACGTGCTAAACCAAGGTGTTTAAATAACGAGGCATATTTCTTCACTCTGATCTCTCTAAGTAGCATTATAATTATTAATTTTAAATTAGCAATAATGTTGAGGGCACAATGTTTTTTAATAATACATGAAACGTTTTGAAATATTGTTTATTTCATTTTATCTCATTTTTTCCCTCAACTTTGTGTAAGTGTTATAGTGTATTTATTAATTAATTTATTTATTTTGGGAGACGGAGTTATCACTCTGCTGCCCAGGCTGGAGAGCAATGGTGTCATCACAGCTCACTGCAGCCTCCACCTCCTGGGCTCCAGCGATCCTCCTGCCTCAGCCTCCCCAGTAGCTGGGACGACAGGCTTAAGCCACTGTGCCCAACATATTTAATATTTTTAATTAAATAGATTATATATATTTGGGGGAATTTGCTCAGATGCTTTTTACAAATGGGCTGGGTGATCCAAACATCTAAAGACTACTCATTAAGCTAAAGAATTCTTAAAATTGTTTTTGAAGAGTTAAAAACACACAAAATACCAAGGGAAAATCGGAAGCAGCATAGAAGAAAGTATGGTTGGCGACGGTTTTGACACAGGTGTGACGTGGACCAGCCCCTTGGCTGTAAAACAAGGATGACAGCCCCTCCCAGGCGGGGAGGGTGGCGTTGGAGCCCAGTTCAGCGACGGCTGCACAGAGGTGGCGGCTCTTGTGGACTCTGCTCACCTCCTGGTCACCTGCCGCCTCGCCGAGGGCACCGTCCCAGGCACGGCCACGAGGCAGACGGTGCCTCCCTGCATTTTACTTAACACAAAAGCAAAAGGAAAACAGCAGCAATACCAACCACACGCCACCACGTGGCCCTGCCTTCAGCGCACTTGAAAGCAGAATTCTGATCAGTGCAGAGTGAGGACGGTCCCCGAAAGCCCTGGGATTAACAGCTCGGTGTCACAGCTGCCCGAGTTCCTCGCCGCCTGCGACACCTTCCCAGGCCGCCGGGGGCCTCCGCCGTCAGAGCCCGTGAACGCCCCGCCCCCGCCACACCGTGCGTCTCTGTGATAACGCGCGACACTCATTTGGGATGAGACTCGGCATTAACATGTTCAAGGCAGAGAAATCCGAGGATGGCGCTGACGGGGATGAAGCGACTGATCCTTCTGGAGTTGATGTCCCCGCGTGGGGAGGGCCTCGGATTAGACACCCTCTGCCCTGGAAACCGGAGACGAGCTTCCTGCCGCTGTCACTCGAAACCAGAGCATTCAGCTTAAGCTCATTTCTTCTCCCTAAGCTGCCCGCACACTCTCTGCCCTGAGAGTGACTCTACAGAGCAAAGACGGTTATTTCCTGAGCCGCGGAAAATCTGCCCCCCTGCGAGTGACCTGCTTACGGGGAAGGCGGAGAACCGAGCGCCCGGCGGGGTGGGGGCAGCCACGGAGCCCCCGGCCCGGCCCCGACTCCACCCGGCTGATGCCGAGTCTCCGGTGGCCCACGCCGTGCAGACCCCACCTTCCCGGGACGGTTTCTGCTCAGGGTCATAGAACAACATCTCTGACTCGAGTGATGTCACCAAGTTCAGTAATTGCCACGTGGACACCAGGCCCAGGCCCCCACCCGCCCCGCACTCTCCAGAGATGGGGTCAGGTTTGCAGGGGGGTCAGGTCACAGGGGTGAACAGACCCTGCGTCACCACCTCTGGCTGCCTGACTCAGGCAACCACCCCCTCTGAGCCTCAGTTTCCCTCCCTGCATGGGAGACATCTACGTCCTGACTTGACCTCAGGGTCACTGCGGGAAAGCGAACGGCATCACAAGGTGTCAGAGGTGCTAAACCACACAGGGCACCCTGCCCAGGGCTGCCAGGGGTGCCGTGGGACCCCGGCTCTGAGCACCTGCCTGGTCTTCAAGGCTCCTCCGAGGAGTTCAGATGTGTCTTCCTGACTCGGTCTCCGCAACGAGGCCACACCCGGTGTCCTTCGGCAACGTGAGAAATAGCTTCAACTCTCGGCTATTGGTAAAGTTGTTTCGTTCTCATGGTTGGCGACCAAACGTGTAAATGTGGAGCTCAGCTGTTGTCACACGCTGTGGCTTCCATGGCACCGGGGCCTGCCCCACGTCCGTGAGGGCGTCTCAGGCCAGCACCACGTGGGCCCAGGGACGTCCACCAGAAAAATGAGACGCTGTCTCTGTGCTGCTCCTCAGAGCACCCCTGGGAAGGCCACAGTCCCCGAGTGCCACTCCCTGGACACCAAACCACGTCCCCAGACCCAGAGCTTCGTGGCGCTTTGAAGGCTTCTGACTCACCTGTGGCCTCTGCCCCGGAGCTTTAGGAGCCAGCCGCTGTCACGCCGGTGAGTCCCTGCTGAGCTCATGCGGAGTCTGACGATCCTCCTGTGCGGCGTCCCAAGCTGGTGACCGTCCGAGAGGAGCTGAGACGTCTTCCTAGTCCACGCCAGCTGCAGGGTTCCGCCCGGTCACCTGAAATGCCAGCTGCAGGGCGTGGGCCGGCCGCCCCTGTTCCTTACCCAGAAGTCATTGCGCTGCCCGACGCTGAGGTGGCTCCCAGCACAGCCTGGCAGCTGGGGCGCCGGGAGCTGTCCACCCCGACACCGCCCCGACACCGCGGGGCGTGCCTGTCACTCAGCGATAGGTTTCTCGCTAACACCGGCTTCCTCTTTGCCCCAGGGCCACACAAGAGCCTTCAAGTAAAGGCTCGAAAAAACATGTTTGCAGCCTCCAATTCTTTGCAGGGAAGAGGCAGCGGGGCCGGCCGACGGACACAGACCAGGAAAAGCAGTGACCCCTCAAGGGGCCGAAACCCCAGCAGACCAAACCCAGCCGCACGGCAACAAGATCACTCGCCGCGGTCAGGAGGCTGCAGCCCAGGATGGGAAGGACGGCTCAACACACAGAGCCAGCAATGGGACACGTCTCGTCAACAGAGTGTCGGACAGGCATGCACCAGCTCACAGAGCAGACAG
>CAUYPO010109019.1:0-17361 GCA_963574435.1 Cheirogaleus major
AAAGCTTTGCTTTCCCATATGCTAGTTACCTGTTGCTATTGAGTTCTAAAATATGGCTAGTCAGAACTGAAATGTCATGTAAGTGTAAAATGCACACTGGATTTCCAAGACTTAATATAAAAAAGAATGTAAATTATGGCACTAATTTTTTTTTTTTTTGAGACAGAGTCTCACTCTGTTGCCTGGGCTAGAGTGCCGTGGCATCAGCCTAGCTCACAGCAACCTCAAACTCCTGGGCTCAAGCCACCCTTCTGCCTCAGCCTCCCGAGTAGCTGGGACTACAGGCATGTGCCACCATGCCCGGCTAATTTTTTCTATATGTTTTTAGTTGGTCAATTAATTTCTTTCTATTTTTAGTGGAGACGGGGTCTCACTCTTGCTCAGGCTGGTTTTAAACTCCTGACCTTAAGCAATCCTCTCGCCTCGGCCTCCCAGAGAGCTAGGATTACAGGCGTGAACCACCGCGCCTGCCCGGCCCATATGGTATAGTTTTGTGTAACCATGGTCAAGATGCAGAACTGTTGGTCACCACATGCCGGACACATTTAGAGCGACTGTGGCATAGAGTTGGTGGAGTAAAATGATGGATCTGCAAGAGAAGCCAGCAGAGGGCACGTCCTGGAGGACTTCCTCACATTAGGGGACTTGAATTTTGTACTAAACGTTTCAGGCAGCGATAAGGGCTAAAATGGCTGGATCTTTAAAGAGAGCCAAGAGAGTGACTTACACTCACCTTGAGGTTTAGATAACTTGTTAGGGCCTTTCCTGAGAGTACCGGGGAGACAGTGGACTGTGGGTGTCCATGTGTGGACATGCAGGCGGTGCCACCCTGAGCTGTGACTGGCCCTACGCCAATCTTCCGCAGCTGCATCTGTCCTTGTAGTTCTCTCCTGAGCTGTCCCCTGGTCACCAACTTACCGGCTTTATGATTTCCTTCACTCCACGACCCTCTGGCCCTTCTGACTGCACAGGATTCTTGTGTTTTGGGTTTTCATATAAATATGGAATGAAATATGGAGACCTTTACAGTTTTGTCTAATTTTCTTCCTGTCGCCAAAGCAAAGTGTTATGAAGAGTAAGTCATTTTGCAGTTGCTGCAGCTGCTGCTGAATATAGATTGGAAAAATGATTCACTTGAGCAAAGTGGTGATCAGATAAATCCTGTGAATTTGTCTCTTAAAAAAATGCATTCATTAGAGAAAGAGAGGGCTGCCATTTAGTTCTTTGAGGTGGTAGGGCCAAGAGACCGTGGCTTCATTTGGGAGGAGTTTTGTCAGCTTCTACCCACCCCCTTAAGAGAATCGTTGGGATAATATGAATCATGGAGGCATTTAGTTCTTTAGCATCTGATAAAACTCTTTCCCTTTTCATGATCTCATTTAATCCTTACAAACGACACTAGGAGGTGTGTAGGGCACAGTAAGGGTGATATTATCTGCAGTTTATGAATAAAGAGAGTGAGAGATGAGCCTACAACTGTATGGCTGGGAGGGAGAGGGGACACCTCTCCACCTCTACATCTGCACCAAACCTATGCTTTTTGGAGGACCCATTTGAATATGCGTGGTCCTAGTGATTTTCAGGTGAGAGTCACACTTTGAAGAGAAGCAGGGAAAGACACCTGCCATTTATTTTGTGCTCGTTTTGTGTCAAGGACAGGGCAGGGTGGCTTAGGTTTGTTATCTCACCTAAGCCAAGGCTTAGAAACACCAGAACCCAGAGCAAACAAGAAAAGCATTCTCCAGGGCTGGCTTTTGATAAGACAATAAGTAAGTACAGTTGGTTTTGGTGGCCTGGGCTTCCCTTTGACTATGCTTTTCTTCTTCTTCTATGCTGTATCCTGCTTCCTCCCAGGAGACAGAAGCTCCATTTTTGCTGTTGTTCATGATATTAGGGCTGGGGCAAGGATCTAAGCCAGTCATTGCGTGTTTGTGGCCTGTGGCAGCCCCTGGTAGACGTGGTGTCCCTGTTACTGTCAGGTAGATAGTGAGGGACTCCGGGTTTCCTAAGTACAAAAGTGGGTGCTGTTGCCTTGGTGCAATTGCCCCACCTGGGAAGAAGGACAAGGGTGAGCCACAGGCCCCCATCTTGGTCCTGCCCTACCCTAATCCTCTTTGGAAAGACTGCCATACTGAGGGGGAGGAGGGAATAACCTACCAATCGGCCAGCCATAACTTAGTGCACCAGCTGCAAAAGAATGCAGAGGACTCTCTAGCCCACCGGCCGAGCAGCATAGGTACCATAGAGTCTGGAAATTGACCTAGAACAATTTGCATGCATAGTAATGCAACTCCCAACTGTCCAATCAAAGTGGTTCCATGGTGACATCTGAGCCCCTAGGGAGGTCCCAATACGGGCCCTATAAAACAAGACGCAGACCATAACTGGCCCCTTTTGTGCCCTTTCTTTTGCTCTCCCTTTGCTGCGACAATGGGTCCAGTTGTCATCTGTGGGATATGTATCATTCTCTGTAAACCTAGACCTTGCTCTTGCCCTATGATCCTATCTTTCCTCAGTAAACCTCATTTTCATGCTTGCCTTACTTTGGTGTGTCTGGTCATTCTTTGGCCATGAGTGCACTGAGAACTGACATTTCAGACTAAAACCTGACATTATCGCAGCCACTCAAATGTCACAGGCCATTGTCCTCATAGGTTCATCTGGACCTCTGGCCCGCTGACTAATCTCTACTGGGTATTTCTGAGAAGGCTCAGGGTTGTCCTACAAGCACTCCCGACAGACCTGTCTTTACTCTGTCACTGATTGGCTTGTCCCCATTGAGGTGCAGAAGCCCCTGGTGTCCAAGCCTCGCAGTTCTCTATGGGGGGAGGGGCAGACACCTGCCCTCCTCCATGCTGTACCCTCTCACAGGGGTGCCCAGTCTGGCAACAAGTGCCCCAGCAGTTCTTGGAATTTCAGTAAAATAGCTCAGCTTCTTACAGAACTCCCGGTCTCCTTAGGGCACAGTTAGAATTCCTGGGTTCTTGTGAGGATTCACTCAGACACTGCCTATGTTTGGCACCCTCACTCCTGAGTGACCGCAGGCACCAAGTGGGACTCAGAATCCACCTGCCTCTGCAGACAACCTGGTTACGGGGGCAAGTTCAAGGCCTGGTCCCTTCCCTGCTCTGGGTGAGTTCTCTCAATATCATAACTGGTCAGGGAAGTGTCGGTTATTCATACTCTCCCCGGACTTCAATACGAAAGTGTGAGTGACTGATAAAAAGGAGTCAGCAATTGTTGATCATGGGCATCCTGCCAGCCGCTATGCTAGGAGCTCTATGTACGTTACCGCCTTCTAATCCCCACAGCAGCTCTGACACAGCACAACTTAATGCTGTTGGGGTCAGAGGTCAGAGGGCAACTGAGAGCGAGTTATTGCCCAGTGTAAGTGACTTGACTTTTCTGCGCTTTAGTCCCTCATTTATGAGACAGATCAGATGTTTTTAAAAATCCTTTCTGACCCTAAAATTCAATTCTGTTCCCTTTCGTAGGAGTATTTGCATCCGAGCAAATGTCAAAACTTTAAGCTCCTGGAAGGCAGAGCATTGATTGTAGAAATATGTACAGATCTCTATTTCCTTATCAATGGGTTATCATTCTGAGGAAGGGGTTGTTTAAAACTGTCAGTTATTTTTTTAAAATTTCAAGTAACAGAAATCTCACTTTAGGCTGGCTTAGGCGATCGGAGGGGCTTATTGGCTCATTTCTGATAGGTCCAGGGGTGACTGTGGGCTTCAGACAGAGCTCTGTTTGTCTATAATTTCTAGATTTTGCCCAGTTCACTTTTGTCCTCAGGAGGGTTCCTTCACTTGCAAGATTGTCACCTACAGCAACAGGGGCTTATTCCCACCAAGGGGAGACAGTGCTGCTTTCTGTCTTCACTGAGAGGTTTGTACTTTCACAGTGATTGGCTCATGCTGAACTGCTTCTACACAAATACCAGGAGTTAATTGGCGTGGGCCTAAATATTATCTATACTTAAACTGATCACTATGGCAGAGGAGATGACGTTATACTGACTGGTATACACCAATCAGGGTCTACCCCTTAGAGCTGGGATGGATTCAGTCCTACTCAAGACTGAATGAGGAAATTCTGGGTAGTGTATCAGGCTAGAATAGGTTATGCTGCAGTAATAAATCCAACATTTCAGTGGTAAAACCAAAAAGACACTAGTAGCTCAAATTTTATTCTTTTGTAAATAAAGACTGAAGCATTTATTAATATTTCGGTCTGGACACATTCTACTTATTCTACCTACTAAGGCAACACTAATTAGTGACTTACAGTGATTATAGATCTACCTAAGAGTGAGTAGAGAAGCCACAGGGTTTGCTCAAGTTTCCATTCTTCTAGCTCATGCATGATGCATGATATCAATAGGAGAGCTCACCTCATGGTGGCCACTCCCGGAACCAGGCTGATGGCAGCTCTGTCTCAATATGTGCTTTCAACATTACTGCTGCAGGGGAAGAGAGCTGGAGAGACCAGCGCCAGCAGTTAAGTGTTTCCACCTGGAAATGACACATGTCACTTCTGTTCACATTTCATTGGTGAAAGCAAGTCCAACAGCCATGTCTAACTCTGAGAGGGCAGAAAATCAGACCTCCTCAAGGCCTGCAAGGAGAGAGGAGCTGTATCAATGACCAGCAGTGATGTCTGTCACAGTAAGAATGGGTGCTGATGGAGCATCGACTAATACAACAGTACGTCTGAAATCATTGCAGGGAGAATGGGAGGTGGCTATAATATAAAATATCTAGGTTGGAGTGTGATTGAAATTTACTAGCTATGCATCTCTAGGCAAGGGATCTGTGAGCATCAGTTTTGTCAACTATAAAAATAGCCATAACAACATTTATCATGCAGGGTCTTTCTGTGGTTCAATGAAATAATGCATAGGAGGCCGGGTGCGGTGGCTCACACCTGTAATCCTGGCACTCTGGGAGGCCGAGGCGGGCGGATCGCTCAAGGTCAGGAGTTCGAAACCAGCTTGAGCAAGAGCAAGACCCTGTCTCTATTATAAATAGAAAGAAGTTAGCCAAACAACTAAAAGTAGAAAAGTTAGCCGGGCACGGTGGTGCATGCCTGTAGTCCCAGCTACCCGGGAGGCTGAGGCAGGAAGATCGCTTGAGCCCAAGAGTTTGAGGTTGCTGTGAGCTAGGCTGACGCCACGGCACTCTAGCCCAGGCAACAGAGTGAGACTCTGTCTCAAAAAAAAAAAAAAAAAAAAGAAATAATGCATGGGAAGTACATTGTGTATTTGTCACTGCTGTACACTATTGAAGAGTTCTTTTAACTCTTCCTTAACTCTTTGCCTTCTATTTATATAGAACTACTTATAATCTGTTAAGGGATTAGAGTAAAAAAAATATACACATCAATCCTGTCAGGCTCTGGAGTGAGCTTTGGGGAGGCAATTTCGGACCCTGCCCTTGACCTCTTCCCATCACTCTGACCCACGATACTGTTCCAAAAGGAGGATAGATAATGGCAATGGCTACAATTTTTCAAGTAGTCTCTTTGAGGGACAATGCCCCTGTCTCTCGCGCTTTCATTTCATTATTAGCATCCATGGTCTATTTCCTCATGTATGATGCGTAAGTTTTAATTCCATACAGGCTTTGGTAACGTGAGCTTTCTGAACCATACAAGGGGAGCGGGTGGGTTGGGACATGGTATGATGTATTTTAAATACTGCTTCCTGGAAGTCTCATGATCTGATCTGTACAGGGCCCTGCTACTGTGGTGGTTAATTCTGAGGGGCAATTTAACTGGGGCGTAGGGTGCCGAGATTAAACATTACTTCTGGGTGTGTCTGGGAGGGTGTTTCTGGGTAAGATTAGCATTTTATTGATGGACTCAGTTAAGTACAGTAGTCCTCCCTTATCCACAGGGGATACATTCCAAGACCCCTAGTAGATGCCTGAAACCACAGATAGTATCGAGCCATTTGTATATTATGGTTTTTCCTGTATATACATATCAATGATAAATTTATAAATTAGGCACAGTCAGTGATTACTACTAATAAAATAGAACAATTATAATATCATGTAATAAAAGTTATGTGAATGTGGTCTCCTTTTCTCTCAAAATACTTTTTTTTTTTTTTTTTTTAGAGGTAGGGTCTTGCTATGTTGCCCAGGCTAGAGTGCAGTGGCTATTCACAGAAGTGATCCCACTACTGATCAGCATGGGAGTTTTTTTTTTTTTTTCAGACAGAGTCTTTTTTTTTTTTTTTTTTTTGAGACAGAGTTGCACTCTGTTGCCTGGGCTAGAGTACCGTGGCATCAGCCTAGCTCATAGCAACCTCAAACTCCTGGGCTCAAGCAATCCTTCTGCCTCAGCCTCCCAAGTAGCTGGGACTATAGGCATGAATTTTTTTCTATTTTTAGTAGAGACGGGGTCTCCCTCAGGCTGGTCTCAAACTCCAGACCTTGAGCAATCCTTCCGCCTTGGCCTCTCAGAGAGCTAGGATTACAGGCGTGAGTCATTTATATTTCAAAATAACTCATTGCTATTAAAATGTAATCAGAAATTAAAAATAAAGATTTTTTTAGTTTTACTAAAAAGAGACAGAGTCTTGCTATTAAAGGTACTTCAAGGCCGGGTGTGGTGACTCACACCTGTAATCCTGGCATTTTGGGAAGCCGAGGCTGGAGGATTGCTCGAGGCCAGGAGTTTGAGACCAGCCTGAGCAAGAGTGAGACCCCATCTCTACAAAAAATAGAAAAATTAGCTGAACGTGGAGGTGCACACCTGTACTCCCAGCCACTCGGGAGGCTGAGGCAGGAGGATCGCTTGAGCTCAGGGGTTTGAGGTTGCTGTGAGCTAGGCTGACGCCACAGCACTCTAGCCTGGGAGACAGAGAAAGACCCTGTCTGGGGAAAAAAACAAAAAAGGTACTGCAGATGGTGAGGCCGTATGTGAGGTGGGAGGAAGGCGAGGGATCAGGGAAAGATGGGCACCCCAAAGGGACCATGGTGTCTACTTTTTTCCAGCCACCCCTCCCCATTTTTGGTGGTTCCATCAAGGCAAGCTGGAAGTGGGTGCTGGAAGGGACAGGTAGGACCCAGTGATGGAAAGGTCCAGGGTGAGCAAGTGACAAGGCATTCATCTTGAGGGCCCCACCTGGCATACTGTGGTGAACCTGGCGGGTGGCGACTTACCGGTACGAGTAGGAAAGGAACACCCTTCAGGGTTTTGCAAATCATTCTTTAGACCCAGCTTCGGAATCCCAGTCGTCTTTTCCTTGCGTGGCGGCCCCGCCTCTGAGGCAAGAGCTGAGCCTCTGCCCTCCCGGCAGCTCCAGCCCTGATGGCTTTGCCGGAGCAGGGCTTTTGCTAAACCTCACCGGGATGTGGTGAGGGCTAATTAGATAATGCCTGTGAAGCACTTGGAGGTCCTTGGAGAGGGACTCTCTCTATGTATTATTAATAGTCGTGGAGCACAGTGTTTCCAAACAGAGGACGGGTGCAGGGAAGGAAAGGCAGTGGGTGGGGGGGTTGCCGAGCAGGAGCAGCCAAAGAGAGCCGGTCTCTCCAGAAGGCCCTCAGCCTTGCCACGAGACCTGCGGGGTTGGGGCAGAGGGCAGGGACTGCATCAGGAGTGGGAAGGCGGGTGTCCCCTCAACAGGCAATACTGGCGTGAACAACACGAGTGGAGGAGAGTCCCTGTTGCATGACTCTGCTCCAGGGGTGCGGGAGCTCAGGAGAGAAGTCAGACAGCCCGAGTCCCAGCCGGGCGGTGCTCCTCCAGAGCGGTTCTCATTTGAGGGGACTGAGCTGGCTTCCAGGGCCACTGCCTAGGCTGGCCAGCATTTCCTGTGAGAGACCTCCCTGCTAACTAGTGGGTTTCTGTCTTCTAAAGGAAGAGGGGAAATGACTTCCCGACTGGTCCCCTCCCCCTGGTGTGTAAATATTGTTTGGAAGCACTTCTCGCAGATGTCGGAATCAAATGTCCAAGTCATTAAAGGACTAATTTGGGGGTGTCTAATCCCGTGTTAGAGGTTGTGATTCTCCTCCCACTGGAGGATTTAGCTCGTACATCTCACACCTCTGTCCCTGTTGACCACCCTGTAGCTGCTTGGCTGGGTGGGTGGGAAGCTCTCCCCAAAAGACATATTGAAGTCTGTAACGGACTGAATGTTTGTGTGCCTTCCAAATCCCTATATTGGAGCCCTAACCCCCAATATGATATCATTTGGAGATGGGGCCTTTGGGAGAAAATTAGGTTTAGATGAGGGCATGAAAGTGGGGCCCTCATAATGGGATTAGTGCCCTTACAAGAAGAGACATCTGAGAAATCTCCCCTCCATGTGATGACATTTTGTTTTTAACATAGGGACTGGCTATGGGTTTATGTGAGCATACATAGACCCTGAGAATATTTTTAATAACCAGAAGTCATGCCTTTAGGAGCATTCTGCCTTCAGAGCTTGCCCAAATTGAAAAATTAGTTATTCGCACACAAGCTTCTATATCTCTTTTCAATCTAAATTTTAGCAAGAAGGTGGCCTTCTGCAAGTCAGAAAGAGAGCCCCCACCAGAAACCTTGCTGACCTTGCTGGAACATTGATCTTGGCCTTCTCAGCCTCCAGAATGGATTTCTGTTGTTTAAACCACCTGGTCTGTGGTATTCTGTGATGATAGCCTGAGTAGACTAAGACAAAGTCTTAACCCCCAGTAGCTCAGAATGTGACTTTATTTGGAAATAGGGATACTGCAGACGTAATTAGTTAAGACGAAGTCATAATAGTGTAGGATGGGCCCCTGAGCCAATGTGACTGGTGTCCTTACAAGAAGAGAAGAGACACAGAGTTGGAGGAGCCGAGCATGATGGTGCATGCCTGTAGTCCCAGCTACTCAGGAAGGTGAAGCAGGAGGATTGCCTGAGCCCAGGAGTTTGAGGTTGCTGTGAGATAGGCTGATGCCACAGCACTCTAGCCCAGGCAACAGAGTGAGACTCAGTTTCCAAAAAAAAAAAAAAAAAAATTAAATTATCCAGTCTCAAAAATTCTGTTATAGCAGCACAAAGCAGACTAAGACACAAGTGTGGGATCTTGCACGTTATTGAAGAAATTATCAAAGATCAACAGATTTTATAGAACACAAACACTAAAGACTCTTAAATGTGTAAAAATATACAAGGCCAAGTGACGACAGAGGCAGAGCGTGGAGTGACACACTGGGGCCAAGGCACACAGGGTGTGGCCGACACCCCAGAGTTGAGGAGCAAGGCCCAGAACAGGTTCTCCCCTAGGCGCTTCTGAGGGAGCAGAGCCCTGGTGACACCTGGACACCTTGATTTCCGACTTTTAGCCTTTAGAACTGTGAAAGGATAATTTCCTGTTGCTTTGAAGCACCCAGTTTTGATACTTTGTTACAGCAGCCCTAGGAAACTAATACTCTAGGGTCTAAGGGTCCTCATTTGCTCTTTCAAGCTGACTGCAAACACCTCCATTGATGTAGAAAGCCAGCCCAGCCCGGCAGGCCTTAGCTCTCTTTGTTTCCCTATTTCGGGAAGTCTGTGCACTTGGACTCCCAGGTTCTTCCATTGAAACCAGGCCTTTTGCTGCCAAGTTCTCAGACAAAAATGTTCAAAGATACAAAAGAGCTTAGAAACCGAGAGGCTTGGGGGTAGTAGCAAAGCAAAGCTGTCTTCCTGTTTAGGGAAAGGACAAGTGTTTCTGAATATCAAAAATCACAAGTCGCTATTTTTCCTCGTGCATCATCAGGTGACATTTTATTATGGGACATCCAAACTCATCATAGGCCAGTCTCATGAATTACCATGGGGAAACGGGTAGGTTTAGTATGGGTTAGTAAAAATCCCAGCACACTGGATGATCTGGCCGGCTCTGGCATTGAACCATCTTCACTGTGCCTGTTGGCCACCCTCTGGCTTCAAGGGTGGACATTAGAGAGTCACCAGTGTCCCCTGCCCCATCCCCCGATAATTCCAGATCACAGGGCTTAAAATAGTTATCTTCCAGGCACATAAACCTCAGCTTCTGTTTGTCATGTGTTTGAACAAACCCAATAAAATATATCATGTTACCGAAGCCGGTTGTACCATGTTATTTAAACTAGTAATTAAGAGTCTTAAAGCTGGCTTTTCAACAGCCGCTGAACCACCATCGTCCCCTTGTTGGCTCTGGGCAGAGAAGGCACAGTGAGGGGGGTTGGGCCACAGACACCTGGCACTGTCTCAGGTTAGATCGCCTTTCAGAATAAGCAGAAACCTCCAGCGACCTCAAGCCCAGTGTCAACCTCTAGAAGGCCTGCTCAAAATAGCACCTGAGGCTTTCCCTCCGGGGAATGCCCTCCCCCTCTGGCATCCTCTCTGGCTGGGAGGGGCTGATGCCATTAACCCAGGAAATAAAGCCTTCTTTATTTGTGGCAGTTAAGCTGCCCAGTTGACTCAAACCAACCAAGGTTTTCTACCTCGTAGCGCCACTGGAATTTAGGTTGAAAAGAGATATAGAAGCTTGTGTGTGAATAACTAATTTTTCAATTTGAGCCACCTCTGAAGGCAGAATGGTCCCAAAGGCATGGGTTCTGGTTGTTAAAAATATTCTCAGGATCTATGTATGTTCATATATAAACCCATAGCCAGTCCCCATGTTAAAAACAAAACACAAGCCGGGCGTGGTGGCTCACGCCTGTAATCCTAGCAATCTGGGAGGCTTAAGCTGGCAGATCGCTCAAGGTCAAGAGTTCGAAACCAGCCTGAGCGAGACCCCGTCTCCACTAAAAATAGAAAGAAATTAATTGACCAACTAAAAATATATACAGAAAAAATTAGCAGGGCATGGTGGCGCATGCCTGTAGTCCCAGCTACTCGGGAGGCTGAGGCAGTAGGATCGCTTGAGCCCAGGAGATTGAGGTTGCTGTGAGCTAGGCTGACGCCACGGCACTCGCTCTAGCCTGGGCAACAAAGTGAGACTCTTGTCTCAAAAAAAAAAAAAAAAAGAAGAAATGTACTAGCCAGGTGTGGTGGCTCACACCTGTAATCCCAGCACTTTGGGAGGCTGAGGGAAGAAGATCACTTGAGCTCAGGAGTTCAAGACCAGCCTGGACAACATAGTAAGACCCCATCTCTACAAAAAAATTTTTAAAAATTAGCCAGCCATGGTGGCGTATGCCTGTTGTCCCAGCTACTTGGGAGGCTGAAGCAGGAGGATCACTTGCGCCCAGGACTTGGAGGTTGCAGTGAGATATGAACACACCTCTGCGCTCCAGCCTGGGCAGTAGAAAGCAACTTCGTCTCTAAAAAAAAAAAAAAAAAAAATGAATGTAGTACATTATTAATAAAAACTGCTAACCTTTGTTAAGTGCTTAATAGGTTCTATGTCAATTGCTTTACATATCATATCTGATTTGACTTTCACACTTTTGAGAAAGGTATCATGTCCCTCATCTTAGAGAGGAGGCGGTCAAGGCTCAGAGAGGTTAAGTAACTTGTTGAAGGTCACACAGCTTATAAGTGGAAGAGCTGGGATTTGAACCAAGCAGTCTGGTTCTACAGCAGCAATTTTAACCATTATCGCTGTCTAATGGTAATAGTAAAAAATTAGAAACTACCCAAATGCACGTGAAAAATGAATTGGATAAATTATTACCATTCAGTAGAATGGTATAAAGCCCTTGAAAAAGGAGATCTAGACATACATAGTGACAGAAAGGTGCTCATGTTTTGCAGTTGCAAAATAAGCTGTAGGGAATGATGTCATTTTGGCAAATGTGTGTATGTATATATGCAATATGTTGAGAATTTATCTTTGACATGTAGGACCGTGGGCAGTGTCTACCCTCATCTCTGTATAGTCCAGAGTATATTGTCATGAACATCCATTGCCATTCTAATGTGAGAAAAGCAATAAAAAGAAAAACTGATTCAGTGAAGGGCTGCAGGCCCTGGGCACTGGTCCATTGGTCCATGGGCACGGCTGAGTCCAGATTCCTTGCCTGGCTGGCCACCCGGCCTCCGGTGGCATGTGCCTCCTGGCTCCTGACTTCCTGCCTCTCTCTTCCTAGGATGCCATTTGTGACTGTAGCACCCAGTCTCTCACCTCCTGCTTCGCCCGGCCGTCCCGCTCTGCCATCCGCCACTCTCCTTCCAAGTGCAAGCTGCACCCTTCAGAGTCCAGCTGGGGCGGGGAGGAGAGGGTGGCCCCCCCCAGCGAGTGACAGAGCAACAGAGCTCCCCGCCTCAACCAGCCCTGTCCCTGGATAGCAGGAGGGACCCAGCAGAGAGGAGGCGAGGGGCTGCGCCCTCAGCATTGCCCAGCCCCGGAGGCGGCAGCAGCTGCACCACTGCCGGAGAGCAGCTCTCACATCAAGGTAAAGCGGGGTCTCCTGCTCACCACTGGGTGGTGAGCCCCAACTTCCCAGGGGAAGGCAGTGAGTGGGAGAAAGACACGAACTGGGCTTTGGAAGCACCAACAAAGAGAGATCCGTCGTGAGCTGATCCCTGGGTCCTAAGGCAGAGCCTTGCCTGGTTCTACCCACGCCCACTTCTTGGAAGAGCCCAGGAAGGGTACACTTCCGGCCATGCCCTCGGGGAAAGGGGCTCGGAGAGATGTTCCCTGCTGACCACACGCCCCTTCACTGGGGGGAGACACCACTGAGAAGAACAGCCTTTGCTGCAGGGCTCAACGAGGAGCTCTTGGCAGAGCTGGGCTGGGCATCGTCACCATCACCTCCTTCCCTCCGCCACCTCCTCCTTCCAGCCCCGCTGCCCTGGGTTTCCAGGACTTGGGGGGTATGATAGGGCTGCAGCCAGGGCCAAGTGCCTGCTGGGCATCCTGGAGCCCTGGATCTCCCTGCCTGCAGCCTGGATGCAGCAAGAACTGGTAGATGAGGTGGGAATATGTAGGGCTCAGGGTTGGGAAGCTTTTGGAATTGCCTCCCCTGCCAAGGTGACTCAGGGGGACCCCAACCTTTCCAGGAGACTTCGTGAGGACAGAAATAGGTAGAGTCAGTCTTAAGACCTGGCGCATAGATAAATGCCTGAATGCCCACTGCCTTGATCTCGGGGCCTCTTTCGCCGGGGCCGTGTCTCCACTGCGTTTACATCCTGCAGCTGCCGGGGACAAAGACATTCCCCGCAGGAGACTCCCGGTCGGCCAGGTCAGGCCACGGAGAACTCCAAGAGGCCAGTGCCCAGGTCACAGCAGTAGACCGGGGCCTGGAAACACATTTCTTGCCTAGATTGTTTATTTGAATTTTTCTTATTATAAATATTTAAGGCGGTTTACTTTATTTTAATAATTTAATTTACCCCCAAAGTCCCTAAGGTAATTTATTGGAGGTCAAGACACATATTCTTGCCACTGGGACAATGTGGGCCTTCTAACAGCATGGACGGGCGTGGGGTCCCTCATGTGGACAAGGCCACTCAGCAGCCAGGTTTGGAGACCGCGCCCTGGTCTCCTGGTCAGTCTTGGAGGGCCCCTCGCCAGAGCGGGAGCCCTGCCACTGGCTCCCCGACACTGCTGGCCTTTTGGCCTCAGAGCACTACTTGTCACTCCACACCTGGTACTTGCCCAGCCCCAGCAGTCAGTTTGTAAACACTCGCTGACGGGGTGGAGGGCCGGACTGATGTCACCACTCCCCAAGCATTCTCCATTTCCCTTCTCTTTATCCTCCCTCCCTCTGACACCTTTTGTGTGTGTGTGTGTGTGTGTGTGTGAGTCCAGTGTGGATTACTAAGGCTCTATTAAGAGCACGGAGATCCCTCCAAGTTCCCCAAGTGAGAACTCGCAGGAAAACAGGACTGAACTTTGAGAACGTTGTTTATTGCAGCTTTGCACATGGACCTGAGAGTGTCTGCCAGCCTGCCAGCCTTTTCACCAGCCTCTCTCCTTAGCCTAGGGCCGTTCATGGCTCTTCTTCCGGCCCCAGCTCCACTGCCTGCCCTTCCCCATATCCCGGGTGAGCTGCCCGAGCCATTGGTTGGATTGCAGCATGGCTCGTTGCAGTGTGGTGAGGAGGGCCTCACATTCCTCCTCCTTGGTGCCAGTGAATCATTTGGGCTGCATACACGCCCACACACACACACAGACGTGCAGTCCGCCTGTAACTGGCTGCGGACCCAGAATGAAAACACCAGGACGGATTGGCTCGTCTGCAGAATTCCTCATCCGGAAGACCAAAAGACAGCAGCTTTGCTAGTTTGCCCCCAGGACTCAGGAGACGCTCCTGCACGCCCACCTCCCACCAGTTCCCGTCCCACCCTTCCAGCACCACCTGGACCAGCTTGCCCGAGTCCTTCATCTCCCTTCCCTGTAGGCTGAACATCAGGGTTGAGCCAGTCCCAGCTGCATCCTCATGCCATAGTGACGTGTGTGGGCAGAGCAGGCAGGCCAGTAGAGCTGTGGGCCACTTCCCATCTGGGGTGCTGCTGCTCCCACCCAAGAGGTCGGGGGGGCCCTCCAAGGTTATCTCCAGGTGCAGGGACTCATACCAGGCCACAAGCCACCAGAGATCTTCTGCTACCACCCAGAGCTGCAGAGGGCCAGGGAGGCTTCACTCCTGGCCTTGGGGAGAAATCCCCACGAGACCTGAACTCCAAGACCTGTGGCCCACGCAGCCTTACCGTCGCCCTCATCCAAGATTGTCCTTGCCATCTTCGTTGTCTCGGCACCCAGGCCCCCTGGCCCCCAGCCACTGTCTGGGGCTCCAGATCTCCCCGTTTCTACATCCTGCATGCCACTGTGCAAGGCCACTTGTCACTGTTCCTGAAGAAGCCTCTGGACGTGGGGCTTGATGGGGTTGAAAATGTTACATGTAAATATTGGTTTGGTTTGGTTTGGTTTTTAGCATTTTACTTGGTAACTGGTTGTGTTTTCCTTTTTGGGGTAGGGGGATTGGTTTGTAAAAACTCTTTGCTCTTTTGGAATGTAATTTCTAAGTTTGTTTGTTTCTTCAAATGCCTTCTAAGTCTTGGTAACATTCCCAAAGCAGAAAACTGCCTGACCCACAGTGGGGATTCCCTGGAGGACTGGGTCCCAGGAAGGAACGCCGCCCTTCTTCCCTTTCTCCCTTTCCGCTGTGCCCCTTCCTTCTTCTCCTCCCCTGTCCTTTCCTTTTTTCTCATCTCTACTCTCTCTTCAACCAAAGTCCCAAGGAATCCTGGCGTCCCCATCCCCTACAGACTGCTTGGCTTGGGTCCATGGGATTGGCAGCAGTTGGTTGGGGGAAGAGGGGGGACAGGTTGGCACGATTGACCCTAAACTGGGCAACCTCACGTTGCTTATGTCTGACCTCTTCCCACAAGCAAATCAGACCCTTCCAGGGGCAATGGTGACTTTATTGGAATGAAGATCAAACTACTTTGGATTACCCACGGCTCTTAGGCCTTCATGTGCAAGATACCAGAATCCAATTCCCTGTCCCCCACCAGCTCTTTCCCCCAGTTCTTTCCCCACCAAAGGCTGACCTCCAAGAGGTCTTGCTTTCCATGAACTCAAAATGGCTCCACCCCTTAGTGTCCCCAGGGACAGTCTTCCACCAGCTGGTCTTCCAGGTGACAAGATCAAGGGCCCAAAGTCTTGACCCTCTTGCACCTAGAGGCCAACGTGGCTCCATGACACCCACTCCCATGTACCTTTCACGGTTTCATCACTCCACCTCTTCTCCTCATGCCCACCCAATGTCCAGGTGTGTCCTCCCTCTCCCCTCTCATCCAGAATGTCCCCCACTTCCAGCCTCACCAGACCCCCAAGCTCCCACTTCCTCTTTGTTAATAATAACAATCCCCTGCACATCCCGCCCAAGGCACTGTACTATTTAGAAATTGCTTCCCCAAACTATATCTCTTTCAGAGCTCTCAGGGACAACACTGGGAGGCAGCCTGGGCAGGACACAGATCAGGGCTGTTGTTTTGCTGATGAGGAAACTGAGGTGCAGGTCTCTGCAGGGCACCCAACTAGGAAGTCATCAAGTTTAGATGAGAACTTGGGTCCACTGGATCCTCCAGTCCAACTCTGTCCTGCTTGCTGTGCAAACCCACTGCTCCACTGGGGGCTTTGTGTGGATATAGGACACCCAGAAAATGCCAGTGGTCAACCCAGACATGAAAAAAATCCACTTCAGATTCCTAGACCTGTGTGTTCTAAAAGGTGGTCTGGGGTCCCCCTTTATCAGAACCCTCTGAGGACGTGCTCAAAATGCAGATTCCTGGGCTCCCCCTTGGCCTTCTCTCAGGGGGCTCCTAACCATCATTGGCTACACCGTTTATGTTCACAGCCCTGACCATTAGGCCATTTTTCTTTTAACTGATAACTACAATGCTGTATCTTAAAAAGAGCACTGAGCTGGGACTTAAGGGACTGGGTCCACCAAACTCTGATTTAATTACTCTGAGGATTTCCGAAAGGCATCAGGAGCCATTTACAATCCTAGTCATAAGTGTTCAATAAGATAATGAAAATAGAAAGTCAAAAAGCAAGACGAATTATTCTTCAAATCTACCTGATGTAGTTTCCATAATCATGTAATTCAATTTTATTCTTGAGTTTCCTGTTAGCAATGATAAAAAGAGAAACACATCAAGATTTTATAATTCTCATCATCCAGTCATGGGAAGCAAGCATGTTTGTCCCAGGAGACAAAGTCTTCTGCTACTAATTTATAGCATGTGTCCTTTCTGCAAAGGCCTCTGAGCCAGTTGGTGTTTCAGCAGGTGAACCTAAGAAGCAAGGATGCTTTCCAGGTGACTTATTTTAAAAAAATAATAAACTGCCACCAACTCGAATGATCTTGGCCAGATCACGTAGCTACTCTGTGCCTCAGTTTCCCCAGCTATAAAGTGGGCATGATGTCCTACCTCACATAGCTGTGGTGGGGACCAAACACAATGCTGTGCCTGCTAGTCTTCTTGGAAAAGCATAAGGTTCTACAGTGAACTGATCACACTCAGTGTCCGCTGGCCAGCCTCTCAGTGCCCTGTCCCTGGAGGGTGACACTCCCTTCACCCCCTCCACTAGTCTTCATGCATAGAAAGAAAATCATAATATAATCTGGACCAATCCCTTCCCCTGCTTTTTTTTCTTAAATTGTGGAAAATACACATAACATAAAAATTCACCATTTTAATCTTTTTTTTTTTTTTAGACAGGGTCTTGCTGTCACTGGGGCTGGAGTGGAGTGCAAGTGGCATCATCGTAGCTCACTGCAACCTCCAACTCCCACACTCAAGCCTCTTAGTAGCTGGTACTACAGGTGTGTGCCATCATTCCCAGCTGTTTTTTTAATATTTTGTAGAGACAGGGGTCTCGCTGTTGCCCAGGCTAGGCTTGAACTCCTAGCCTCAAGTGATCCTCCTACCTCGGCCTCCCAAGGCGCTAGG
>CAUYPO010109022.1:0-20760 GCA_963574435.1 Cheirogaleus major
GCTAATTTTTTCTATGTATTTTTACTTGGCCACTTAATTTATTTCTATTTTTAGTAGAGACGGGGTCTCGCTCTTGATCAGGCTGGTTTTGAACTCCTGACCTTGAGCGATCCGCCCGCCTCGGCCTCCCAGAGTGCTAGGATTACAGGCGTGAGCCACCACGCCCGGCCTGTGTTGAGTGTTATAGTGTTAAATTGTTTCATTTTAGTCGTTTAATAATTGTATAAGAGGGAATTACCGATGCAGCTTCTGCATCTACCACAGATATTCAGGGGGAAAAAAACATACAAATAATACAAATAAAAAACATATAGTATAATTATTTACATAATACATTGTATTAGGAATCACAAGTAATCTAGAGATGATATAAAGTATATAGAAGGATGTGTGTAGGTTATATACAAATACTATGCCGTTTTATACGGGACTTGAGCATCCCTTATAAAATGGATTTTGGTGTCCACAGGGGTCCTGGACCCAATCCTCAGTAGATACTGAAGGATGTCTGTATATTAATACCTTTAGTTGTATATGACACACATATATATACACACACACTCTTAGACATCTACATATACCTATTTATAAATTCTTTCATTATAGTTGTTTAAAACCTTGTAGAAGAGAACTACATGGCTTTTAATTAGATAGATTAGTTCTAGTTAAACAAGGTGTATTGTGCAATGTACTCTGAATGCCCTGGGCTATAAATGACAATGGCCATCTATGATCATAGTAAAGATAATAATCACCTATATCATAAGCCAGGTGCTATACATTTTTCAGTGAATCCTCACAAGAATCCTATTGATGGAGGAACTTTTAGGATGCCTATTTTATAAATGTGGAAATGAGGCCCAGAGAGGTACAGATTCGAGCCTAAGGCCACACAGCAAACAGAGCCAAAATGTGAACACCACCTGTCTCAGTCCAGAAACTTTGCTCTAGGCACTAAGCTGAAGTTGATGTTACTGGGAAATAATCACTTTCTGCCTTCACAGGTCTAGGGGACTTGCTACCTCTTGGGAAATCTCCTGATCTCTTTTGGCTTTCTCTCATGGTAGGATATTTTGAAGGTCATGCAGACCATGAGAGTTCTGAGAGTTTCATGCAGATTTTCTCCTAGAATTCTCTAAATGGCTCTAGGAGGTACTATATTTAGCCCCATTTTACAGATATGAAATGCTGAGGCTCTAAGGTCACAAATGATGTAGTAGGGGACAATGACCAACTTTTTAAATTGTACCATTGAAATGCCAAAATCTCTGTAAGGAGGAGGAGAGGACTTGGGGTCAGAATGCCTGGGTCCTAGCAACTGACCTTGCAGCCCCATCTTCTCGGGCTCCTCCAGGGCTATGCTGAAGATCAGCATGTGTCTGGCCACAGCTTCCAGATTATTCTCTAGCACATAGAACTGGAAAGATGAACAGAGCAGAACGATTCTGAGAACTGCTTCCCTGGCCCCTAGGAGACCCAGGAGAACGGGCCCTGGGCCCCCTCCTTCCACTAACCCAGGAGTTTTGTACACTAGCCCCCTCCTTCAAACACAGGAGTCTGGGTCCCCAGAACCCTCCCGCCCACCATTACTCAGGAGACATGGTCCTTAGGCTCTTCCTCCCTCTGAAACTCAAGATGCATGGCTCCAGCCTCCCAGCTTCCACCTCCCTCAGACCCAGCAATCTCCAGTCCCCTCCTTCCTCAAGAGCTCGGGAATCTGCGTGCTTATCTTCACCGCATTCCTTCCACGACCCCAGTATCTTAGCTCACGTTGAACCTCCTGCAAGGCCAGAGTGCCGCCCGGGCCAGGGTCCGCAGCAGGTGACGCCCATCCACAGAGCCCAGCAGCAGCACATCTAGCTCGGGGGTCCTGTGCTCCGTATCTGCCTTTGATTCTGGGTCCACAGGCGGACCTGGCAAGACGAGAGCAGGCTGGGGCTGGTGGCGACAGACTGTCCCCAGTAGCGGCCTCCTAAAAATGGACTACAAATCCCAGCAGGCCTAGCGCCTCTGGCTTAGGTTCCAAAGGGAGCCATGCCTCTAAGCATTCTGGGATTTGCAGTCCCAAGATAGGACACCGGGACTGCACACGGGGAGCGCCCTCCGCCGTTGAAGCCTGGAGAACGTCGGCGCGCTCCCTGACAGGGAGTCCTGAAAGGCCGTCTACGCGGGCTGTGAAGGCAGCCGACGTAACAGACCGAGCATGGTGGGACTCACTTTCAGCCTGCAGGTCCAGCGCTGGTGACAGGCCCCACCAGGACACGGAGCCGAAGCCCGTGCCGGAGCCCGCCGGTGTGGTCATCGCCCTGCGGGAAGGACATCTTGCGAATCCTACACGTTGTCCACCCCACTCCCTTCTCACTGCCCCTCAGTTCTTTCTCTTCTGCTCCCACAGGACGCCCCCCTCACCTTTACCCTTCGAAATATCCCAGGACGCCCCCTCTTTCCTTGTTCGGTGCTTCGCTGCTGTCCTGCCCCCCTCCCCAACCGCTGCCGGGAGCCCTCGCCCTGTCGATCATTCGCCCAATGGGAGCATGCGGGCTTGCCCCTCCGCGATCAACTGACCAATGAGAGTGGATGGGGCCCGCCCGCTACGAACTTTTGGCCAATGGGAGCGCTGAGAGCCGGCTGCCCGCACCCGGGAGAGAACCGTGTGTGGACGCGGTTGCCATGACGATGGCGCTGGCGGAGAAGGGGCGGAGCTGGAAGAGACTGGGGTGGAGTCTGGGTCGGTCAAAATTTCTGGGAAGGGGGAGTCCTGGGCTGATTGGAATTTAGAGAGAAAGGAACAGTATCTTGATGAATCCAGATGAAAGTGAGGTGGCCTAGTCTTTAGACTCTTGAGTCACGTTTTCCTCCCTTACACTCTGTGCTCTACCACACACATCTTCTGACCAGGTGGTTGACAGTGCAGTGCTGTGGCCAGCTGGTACTGGCTCCTGGTTGCTAAATTTTGGGGGATTTTTTGAGCTTATAATTGCACACAGTCATTATTAGAAATTGAATTCTGTAATCTTACAATTAAACACATTACAGTAAAATAAGAGTAAAAAACACTCATTATTCCTATTTTACTGTCTTTTACTATTATCTATGTCCTTGAGTCATTTACATCTATTGTATCTGTATGGAGGAAATACTATTTTACTGCAATATTTTTAAAAATCAAATTGGTAAATTACAGTCACTGGCTGGCTGTTTGTGTAAATAAAGTTTTTTTAGAACCAGGGCCATGATTATGGTCAGGCAAAGTCATGCAAGTGCAGCATCTGATCATATGCTTAAAATTTCTACATTTCATTCATCATGGATATTTTTGGCATAGATTTTGATTTTTTTAATATTGCATTAAAGTTCTATGTATCTTTATTACTGAAGGGTTTTAGGGGGCTTTGTCTTAAATGTCGAGACCTTCATCCAGGCCCTAGGAAGTATTATATGATGGTGTGTTAGTAGACATCTCTTCTCATTTGCATATTGAGTGACTGCACATTGGTGGCTTGAAATCAGCTGTGTGGGAGTGTTTTCACCCCAATGGAAATGGGCAAACCATCCACTAGGGCTCCAGAAAGTTGGTAACAGCACGCCAAGCCCCCTCTTGCCTCCAGGTCTGTATTCTTTCCATCTTTCTGTCCCTTTAACATCCTCCCCCACTCTCCCCTGGAAGAGTCCTACTCATCCTTCCAACCCCAGCTAGGAATCTTCCTCTGAGTTCTTCCTCTGCCTTCCCAGCAGAATGGCCAGCAACAGTCTGCCCCGAGGCCTGAGAGTGTGACCTTTGGTGTCAGACACAGCCAGGTTTACATTTCGCCTCTGCCACTTACTGGCTGAGTGGCCTCAGCCTGGTGACTTAATTTGGCTGAGCATCTCAGGAGCTAACAATACCTACCTCATAGGATTGAGTGAAGAAAAAAAAGGAATTAATGTTCATAAAGCAATTAGCTCAGGGCCTGGCACATAGCAGCATTGAGCGGGTTAGAGTTGCTATCATCACTAGCTTGACTGTGGTCCCAAGGCCCAGCCTGAGTTCCACAAGGGCAGCGTCTGAGTGAGACACACATCCTGGGATCATCCCAGCACCCAGCACAGGGTGCTGTACACAAGGGGCCTTGGCTCTCTGCCTCCTCTCCTTGCCCAGCTACATGACACACAAGCCACTTACCTTTTCTGAGCCTCAGTTTCCTGCTCTGTGAAATGGAATGGTAACATGCAGCTGGCAGAGGTGCAGCAGATGGAAAGGAGGTATGTCTGCCTCCTGAGGACAGGTCTGGGCAATGGGAAGACGTGCCCATGGGGAAATGAAGGCTGAGATCTCAGCGGTCCCTGCAGCATCGGACTCACCAACCTTGGCCCCTCCGAAGCCAGCTTAGCCCACGAGAGCCCCAGAGCCTGGCTTTCTCTACGGAGACTTAATGCCCTTGTCCCTATTACCACCACTCCCCCAACACATTCTCCATGAAGGAGCCAGAGTGATCTTAAACATAAATCGATCATGCCATTCACCTCTTAAAACCCTCTGGAGGCTTCCTCCTGTGCATAGACACTGTCCCAGCTCCTTAGCCTGGTCCTAGGCCCTGCGCCGCCTGCGCTTGGCTGTGTCTCTTCCGTCATCCCCACCACACGTCCCCCTCATGCTCCCCTCCAGTCACACTGGCCTCCTGGTTCTTTTGAGAACACACAAGCCTGTGCCAGCCCCGGGGCCTTTGCAAGTTGGGGCTCCTTCTGCCTTGAATTTCCTTCCCCTTCCTCTTTGTTTTCCTTTTGAGATTGGGGTAAAACACATATAAATTTTCCCATCGATGACATTTAGTACATTCACAGTACTGTGCAACCATCACCACTATCTAGTTCCAGAACCTTCTCTTCACTCCCAAATGAAACCCCGTATTCCATTTCTCTTTCTCCTAAGTCCCTGAAACCACAATCTACTTTATGTCTCTATGAATTTGTCTATTATTTCTTTTTCTTTTTTTCAGACAGAATTACACTCTGCCACCCTGGGTAGAGTGCCACTGCATCATCATAGCTCACTGCAACCTCAAACTCCTGGGTTCAAGTGATCCTCCCATCTCGGCTTCCCAGAGTGCTAGGATTACAGAGTGAGCCACCATGCCCGGCCTGGAATTTCATATAGATGGGAATCCTACCATATGCAGCCTTTTTGTCTGGCTTCTTTCATTTGGTATAATATTTTCAAGATTCATACATGCTGAAACACGAATCGGTATTAGCAGGGCATGGTGGTGCACACCTGTAGTCCCAGCTACTGGGGAGGCTGAGGCAGGAAGATCGCTTGAGCCCAGGAGTTTGAGGTGGCTGTGAGCTAGGCTGACACCACAGCACTCTAGCCTGGGCAACAGAGTGAGACCCAGTGAAAAAAAAAAAGAAAGAAAAGAAAGAAAGAGAGAGAAATATGAATTAGTGCTTCCTTTTGGTTTTATGCCTAAATAACATTCTATTGTATTTCTCCATTACCTTTGCAAACTTCATTTCTTCTTGTCTTTCAAATCACAGCCCAAACCTCACCTCCCTAGGAAGGCTGTCCCTGCCTGCCCTTTCTAAATTATTTCAGCCCTTCCTGGTTTTCTTCTCAGTATGGATTGCCATTTGTAATGCTCTAAGAAGAATTATTAAGAATAAGAATAATTATTGCTCTGCTTTCTTGTTGAGACAGGGAACCAGGGACCCCAATGTTATCATCTAAATCAGAACAGGTTCAATCCCAGGATTTAGAGACAGACTTCCTGGATGTGTGATTCTGAGCAGATCAGATTAATTCTATAAAACATATTTTCTTCATGTGTCAACTGGGAATAGCAATCCTGTTTATTTCATGAGGTTACTGTGAGGATTATTATTGGCAGTAGTAACAGTAATAGCAATAACACATAGTACTGTCTTCATGAAGACATCCGACACACATACACACACTCACACATGAGAAATTACTGTATTCTTCTGGAAAAAATTTTAAAATCTTAGAATAAGATTTTATAATAACCTAGGTAACTGATCTGATTTCACTTTCCCCATTGGCTACCAGGAAGCTCAGGGGCAAGTTTGTACTCTGCCCCATTTTTTAGCACATGGGGGTAATTTTTGACTGATTCTCCACTTAACTTGCTACTCAGAGAGCTCCCTTGCCAAATTTTACAGATCTTTGTCCACCATCCAAAAGCCTGTCTGGAACAAAATAAGGGAGAAGCCAATAGAGCAATTATCTTTGCTAGAAACAGACTAGGAGGCAGGATTCATTGAAAGAAGAATGAGGTAAAGTTGGAACCACCGGCTTTCCCTCCTTAACTCTGTCCTCTCTCCAGAGAGTTTATTCCCAGACTCTGCGCATATATTTTGTTTCCTTGATGAGAGTAGGGCGCTTGGAGATCAGGTCTGCATCCACTCTAGGTCTCCAGCATTCAACAGAAGACCTTAGGGAACATGGAAAGGATGGATGGTGGAAGGAAGAAAGAAAGGGGGGGGGAAAGGAAAGAGGAGAGACGGGAGTGAGGAAGTGAAAGAGGGAGGGAGGAATGCGAATACGGGTATGAACATCTGTGTGTCATGGGCAAGGGAGTGGGTGAATTCATGAGTAAGTAAGGGAATGCTCGTGGCTCCTCACAGCAAACCTGTCACAGGTATTATTATTACCACAGTGTTTTCAGGTGAGGAAACTGAGGCTCAGAGAGGTGAGCGAATGACTATGTGAAGGAATGAGAGTGTAAGTGGGTGAGAGCATGGGAGGGTGGGTGTGTTTCCCCCAGTGGGTTTCCAGGGTGAACAGCACTCACGCTGCCCTGGGTGCTCCCATTCCTGGAGATGGGGTTCCGTCTGGGGCACCCAGCCCCTGCCCACCCCCATCAAGGAGCATGGGGCCAGGCCACCAGAGCTGCTGAATATTTATTTGGCCCCAGGAGCAGGGCAGGGGTCAGGCTGTGTGGGGACAGTGGCTTTGGGAGTGAAGGAGACAGTAAACTGGGAACGCGCTGATTGTCAGAGCAGAGGGCAGGACCCTGGGGCGGCGGGAACCAGACTGCTTCCCCTCCCCCAACCAGGGGTCCCTGGGGCTTCTGGGTATGTGCATCGCACGGGAGGTTTTGTTAGAAAGTTGTCACGATTGGCATAATAGGGGGTGAGAAGGCAGGAAAGGATCAGATGGTTGGGGACTGGGGAGGGGCTAGCGGTCAGAGAAGCCTTCAGGGTAGGCCTGGGCTTGGCCTTGGCCAGTCTCAGGAGGCTGGGGGCAGCAGTCCGGCTTGGCCAGGAGCGTGGGGTGAGGATCAGGGCGCGGGCAGCAGCCTCACTCGGTCAGGGGGCCGCAGCGAGTGCCACTGGGCAATGGGCCTCCGGGGGTTGGCCAGCATGTCTGCCCAGTGCCGCAGGCCAGCCCCGCCAGCTGCTGCCCCTACGGCCACCCTCCCGATGGCCTCGTTCTTGCCCAGCTTGTCGTAGTCCAGCACGGTCAGCTCCACCTGGACTTTCTGGGGCGGCGAGAAAGGCAGAGGACACAGGACAGTGAGGAAATGAGGCTCTGGTAGGGGGTCAAGTGTCAGCTCTCATTGCTAAGGACATCCTCTCTCTGCAGCCTGAGCGCCAGGGGCCTTGCTAGAGGAGCTGGGGACAGGGTAGGGGGTGGGCATGGAAGGGAGGAGCCTGCATGAGAAGGGTGCTCTGGGGCTTTCTTCCTTCGCAAGCAGCTTTCCAAGGAAATGAACCTTCCGGACCTGGTTGCTAAGGGCTTGTTAGGAGCCTCCTTAGGGAACAGCCCCCTGAGAGGGGGCTTCATAACTCTGACATGGGTTGGGGACCAAGCCTCAGGCCTGGCCAGGCCCTGTCCCTAAAGGGGTCTGGGGAGGTTTCTTCTTCTCAGTAACCATGTTCTGGGGGGCGGGGTACCCCGGCTTGCTTAGTGGGCGGGGCATCCGGTCTTGCTTCCGGCAGACAGGATGCCCACGTCCAATTAAGGAGACTCTTCCTTGAGGGGGTGGGACTTCCTGGTCCTCATAGGAGGAAACCGAGACTGAGAACATAATCTCAGCCCCCGCCCTGGTTTCTACTGGGATGTTAGAAGGATCTGGGGCTCTTGGGAAAGGGCTGTTCTGGCAGAGGCGACGGGCAGGTCTCACCTGGACTTGGTCACAGGGCACCTCGAAACTGAAAGCCTCGTTGTAATAGGGGTTCAGAGTGTTCTTCTTGATGGTAGTTTTCTTCTTCCGCACCTTTTTGCCGCCCTGCAGCAGGTGGACCTTGACATAGGGATCTGGGGAGAGGGAGGAGGAGTCTTATGGCCCCCACTGCTGAGTTCCCGGACCAACGCAGAGACAGCACATACACCCCTCGGGTCTCTCTGTGCCCAATCGGTGCCTCCCAGGCAGCCTGGGTCTCCCTCTCTCTCAAGAGACCCCCGGTGCCCAGAAACTGTCAGAACTGGAGAACCCACCCCCACCCCACCCAACACACCCATTGCCTTGCTTCCCACACACCTGACAGTCCTCCTACGTCCATCTTCTTCAGGTTTTTAGCCTCCAGGACAATGACGGTGAGCTTCCCGGCCGTGGGGACATAGCGGAGGGAGAAGCAGATGTCTCCTAGTTTCTCTTGCTGAAAGGAGAGGGACCCATCACCCGAGTCCCACCTCCACATCCATCCCCTCTCCGATCTTTCTTTCCTCCCCCACACCTTGGGATGGAGTGGTCCAGAGTTAAGAACTCAGTGGTACAATCCTAGGAGGTGGATGCATCAATCTATCCCTCAGGAACAGGCGAGAGACGGTGGCCCGAGGGTCCAGGAGGCCAGTGACTGGCCCAGGTTAAGGGTGGGCAATGCCTGGCCTGGGGGCGTGGCCACGCGTGCTCACCTCCTCCCGCGGAGCCGCCTGCAGCTCCCGCCAGGCCTGCACCGGCCGCCCCAAGTCCACCGAGCTCATGGGGACCCGCACCTCCCCGATGGCATCATTGCGGGAGAAGCGGTCGAAGTCATACACTGCCATAACCAGCACCCTGCCTCCCAGCTCCACATAGGGGACCTGGGTGTGTGGGGGACACCGAGAGAACACAAGGAGAGTAGGATGTCAGCGAAAGAGGAAGTGGGGTGCCGCACATCCAGGTGGTAGGCGTTGAGCGGGGCTGCAAGGGTCCAAGGGAACAGTTGGGGGAGGGTGTCTATGGAACCGAAATGGGGAGATCCAGGGATCCATGAGGGGAAAAAATCACTGGTCAATGGAAACCAAAAGGGACGGCCCAAGGACCAAGGCAACAGCTCAGCGTTCAGTAGTACCCCAAGGGAACAACCCTATGTCTGGTGGAATAGCCCCCAGAGATGGTAGCTGCAACTTGAGCTGTGGCTGCCCCGAGGAAAAGCTGAAGGGGTGAGTCCCCAGGGCTCCAGGGACTAGGGGCAGGTTGTGGAGCATGGGACATTGAAGGCAGGAGCTCACCTTGAAGGCGAAGGTCTCCCCAAAGTGCGGGTTCAGTGTCTGCCGATGCACCTTGGTTTCGTGCCGCCTCCGCTTGTCCGGCAGCAGGTAGACCCGCACATAGGGGTCTGAGGAGCCACCCAGGTCCAAGGCTGCCAATCCCTCTGCTTGCAGGATACCGACCAGCAGCTGCAGGTGCCCGGGCATGGTGGGGGGAGGGACCCTAGTCTTAGCCTCCCTTCCAGGGCTTCCGCTTGGAAAGGGCTGGAACCCTCCTCTCCAAAGCATCCCCTTCCTCCACACCCACCTGGCCACTCTGGAAGTCATAATCCAGTGAGTACTGCAGTCGTCCTAGCTCATGCTTATTTGTCACCTGCTGCCCTGGCCCGGATGGTGCTGGCTCCAGCTCCTCCACTTCTGGCTGCACCTTAAGGAGCCAGGGGCAAGGGCAGGTGAAGTCTTCCCCTGATAGCAGTATCCTTCAGGCTCAGAAGCCAAGGGAGGCTCACAGATCCCTTGGGCTATACCTGAGCCCTGGCAGGCCAAGTAGAATCAGTGTTTGATTAGTGATGTCTGCTATGGATGGGGAATAGATATGGGAATGTACATACAGTATGTTTGTCATGCCTAGACTAAGAAGGCAAGTGCTGATAGCGTCTCATTGCCCACAGGAATGACGCAGATTTTATTTCACATGCTAATGGATGTATTGGGGTGGTAGTCCAAATTGCCATGTTGATTGGTGATCTTGCCACAGCAAAACATGAAGGAGAAATTGAATATTTACTGTGTACTTGTAATTCTAAAGTAGAACAACAAAAGCAGAAGGTGTCTCCCTAACCTAGCCGGCAATTCTCAAAATTCAGTGTGAATCAGAATTTCCCTGAGGGCATGGCAAAATGCCTGAGGTCACCTCTTTAAGGACTCTGATGCTGTAGCTCAGGTGCTAGATCCAGGATTTGCATTTCAACAAGGACTTGAGATGATTCTCATACAGATAGTCTTTGAACAACAGTGGCCTAAGGGATACAGATGGGGGCTGGGTACCAGGGCCCTAAATGACATCCCTAATGGATATTAATTATAACAACTATTTGTTGAAAAGAAAGGAGGGAAGTACTAAGTTAATGACCACGAACTTGAAGCTCAGAGAAGGACAGTGAACTTCCCAAGGTCACACAGCTGGGAAATGGTCTCTCTGGGTTGGAAACCTAGGGCCGCCTGGCTCCCAGGCAAGCATTCCCCTCTGCACTTAGAGGCTTAATGTTCAGTTTCTGGGGCAGCCTTTTATTTTCCACTCCAACAACCTCTTCCAATGTATATCTCTTTCATCCTCTCTGTCCTCCAGGCAGGCTCTGGAGAATTCATCCTAATGCCCATCTGACCCTGTCCCTCTCCTGCTCAGAACATTTCTGTAGCTCTCAGTCGCCCTCCGTACGTGCTGAGCTCTCCAGACACTTTGCTTCAGAGCACAGTATACCTGTACTCTGCCCCAGCTACGGTGAAAAATGACTCTCTGTTCTCCAAGTGTGCCTCAGAATCTGGAAGTGGGGCCCCATCACACACTCTTCCTTTGACTAGAATATCCTTCTCTCTGCTCTCGGTGAACTCTGTCCCTTGGGTCTCAGAAGTCACCTCCACCAGGAAGCTCCGGGCTGCCTGGTGCTTTCTCTGCACTCCCATACGACCTTGTTCTGCCCTGAATATGACACGTATCAGCCTGTATTGTAAGTGTCTGTGTCAGTGTCTGACTCCCTCACCAGACTGAGAAGTTTCTGTGAACAGCTACTAGATGTGACCCATTTCCAGGTCCCCAGAGTGCGGTTGAGGGCTAGACACACATCTTATTAGAAGATGAGCCAATAAGGGGGTTTAGGAGAGAAGGGAGCAGGGACTGAGGCTGGCTGGGCCCTTGAGAGGTGCAGGGTGCAGGAAGGGGTAGGCTTGAGGGGCTGGGCCAGGCCACACCTTGTCTATGTAACTCTGGCCCAACTCCTTCACTTCCTGAAAGTGGACCTGGGCTTGGGCCTGGCTCTTCTTGCCCATCCGCCTCCGACAGCGCTTCCGGTAGAGACAGAAGCAGCAGCTGAAGACGAGGAGGCCTGAGACCAGCACGATGGTGGCCAGGGCCCAGGGGGGCACTGCAAGGGGGTGGAGACAACACACATTGAGGCCCTGGGAAGCAGGCTGGCTGACTCTGTCCCCATTACAAATGGAAGCTGGAATCCCGGCCTCGTTTTCCTTCCAGCCATTTCCATTCCATTTTTCCCATTTTCCCTCCAACTGATTTTGCCTATAAAGAGATGTGAGAACCTAACCCAGGCTGACATCATCCAGATTGCTTGCTTATTGTTCCACCTTTCCTCCCACCCCTACTCTAATTTCTGCTCACGCCCTGATGCTTTTAGGACAAGCCCTGCTCCTCCCTGGGCATCAGTTTCCTTATCTGTAAAAGAAGAGTGAGGCGGACCTTCCAATTCTAAGATCCCTTCCATGCCACACCCCTTGATCCGGTTCTGGTTTTTCTTGCAAACCTGTTCGTCCTCCCCTATCCCACCCCGCCCCCTTTTCATCCACATTCCCGTCCAGGATGCTGCCCTAGAATACCAGCCGGATTTTCCAGCCCACTAGCCCGAGCTCACCCGTCCGAATCCCACCCCTGCAAATCCACGCCGGGCTTCCAGTCCGCTCCGCGCCCGGGTCCCGCTCACCTGGGCCGTGGCTTATGCGGCTGGAGTCCGGCGGCGCGTCGGACGCTGGAGGCCCGGGGGTCGGAGGCTCCGGGAACATGGCAGCGAGATCCGACGGTCCTTTCTGCGGAGGCACTCAAACGCCCTAGCCGCCCAGCTCCCACCCCACACGTCCATTGACTGCTTGCACAGCAGAGAACTCCAACTCCCATCGGCCCCCGCGCGGCCGCCATGCTCGGACTGGCCAGAGCCGTGAAGCATGCTGGGAGCGGTAGCTTTAGCCTCCCCGCGACAGAGCCCGGCGCTTGTCGGGGGGCGGGGAGGGTCCAGGACCTGGACCGGAAGTGGGCGAAGGCCGGCGTGGGAACTAGCGGACCGCGTTGCCCAGAGCAACTGCCCGGCTGTGCTTGGGCGGGGTGGGAGCAAAGCTGGTTGCCCGGGAAACGGCCTGTTGCCAGGACAACGGGCGGGGCTGACGCACAGACCCTGAGTCCCCGCGGGGCAGGCTCCCTCCCCGCGAGGTCGGTGCCTGGGACCCCCTGGCCCTGATCCAGGGGTCCAGCGAGGCCGTGGAGGGGGCAGCCTGTGGTCCGTGCGACCACAGCCGGCTCCTCCCTCCGCATCCGGCCCCTGGAGCGGAGGCGCAGGTTCCCTCTTCCCTCTCCCCATCCTTGCTGGGGGGTGGGTGGGGGTGCCTCTGCTGGGGCCCCCGCATCCTTCCCGGCCTGTGGGTCTCTGCCGCGCGTCCCGAGCTCTGTCTTCACACCTGTTCTCTTGTCCGCCTGTCTCCACCTGTCTCCCGACCCCAAACAGGAGTCTCCCCTATTTCGGTCTCCCCAGGGGGACTGTCTGGGCTCTGTCTCCCAGGGCTTCTCCCCGTCCCCTCCGCCTGCGCGCCCTCCCTCCCCTCCTTGTCTTCTCTTTGTCTTCCCCACACCTAGCTCGTGTCTCCCCAAGTCTCCGTTTCAGGCTCCAGCCCTCCCACTGCCTCTACTGGTCTCTCCCAGGATCGCCCCCACACCCACACCCACACCCACACCCACACCCCGTCCTTCTAGGGATCCAGGGATCGGAATGAGGATGGGGCTTAGGGAGGGGCCCCCGCAGCTCCTACCTGCTCCCGGGCTGAACAGGACCTCCCGAGACACCGAGGCGCCGGCCCCGCCCGCACGTGGGCGGCGGCGCTGTCCCGGGTGCTGATCGCGGAGCTCGGCGGGGCGGGGGCGCGGCCGAGCGGAGCGGGTCCCAGCGTGGTGTGTCTGTGTGTGTGTGTGAGTGAGAGAGTGTGTGCCCCTGTTCGGTCCTGGGTAGGCGGAAAGCCCCGCCCTACCCCTCGTCCCGCCCCCACCCGCGAACCATGGTGGCGCCCACGGATGTTTATCCTGAAGCCTCAGAATTTTCTGCCGTCGGCCGTCCACACCGCTCCCCGTGCCCCAACACACACACAAAACACGCACCCCATGCAGCCCAAAGAACTGGGTGCCATGATATTTATCTAATCCTGGGACCCAGGAGACCCCTCTGGAGACCCAAGTATTCAGATGGTATTCAGCATAACAGGCCCCAGACATCACCCTCCCACTTCCCCTAACGCCAAGCCCAGGAGGCAGCCCCTCCCCCCCTCCAGCTCCAGCGAGCCCCACCCATACTGTCCAGACCCTGGATACAGACATCTGGACTCAGCCTTCTCTGAGAGACTTAACTATCCAAATCTATATCAATCTGCAAAATCGTGGGTCCCTCTAAGTCTCCTCCCTGGGACGTTTGCCTCTGTACCTAGATGTCAGAAACTCATCCCCACTTCCACCCCAATATCATTTCCAGACCCATAAATCTACAGGAGCAACCATTTCTGAGAACAGTGATTTAATAAATTATGGGACAGATGGGAAACTATATGCAGATGGGAGGTTCAGGGAGACCTTGGGCAGAGGAACTCCCTCCAACCCCAGGTCATAGAAGATTGATTTGTTTTCTGATGTAAAAGCAGGGCAGGATCCTGCCTGCTCTTACTCTTTGGGTAGCCAGAATTGCAGACCCTAACTTCTTCCTCTCTCATAATCCAGGTTCCAGCCTGGTTCTTGCTGCATCCCTCTCCCTCAGCTTCCTTCTCCCTCAAAGAACAGGGAAATCCAATCTCCCACATTCCCCTACAAGCAGCCAGGCGTCCAGGCCTCCGGCTCCCACAGGACTCATGAGTGGACGCAGACCCCTCTCCCCTAAAGAAACAGGAGTTTAGGCTCCCAGCCACCCCCCGCCCCGACAGGGCCCAGGAGTCTGGGACCCCAGCCCTCCACTCCTCCAGGAATCTGGGCTCCAGTGTGGACCCAGAGCTTGCGTGTAGTTGGGCTGCATGCTCAGCCCTCTCCTAGCTTATGCCTCCACTTCCTGGGCCCGGATGGCAGCTACGTTCTCGTAGATGAGGTTTGCCACGTTCTCATATGTGGCCTCCTCCTGGGCTGAGGCTGACTGCTGGAGGAACCGCAGGATGCACTGGTGCAGGAATATGTACTGGGCCTGGGGAGGAGGCATGGAGAGTGAGCAGCACCCTCCCCAAGCCTGGGCTGCTCTGAGCTGCAGGGTCCCACATCCTGCCCCCCACCTTCACCCTGGGTCTCTCAGGGGCTCCATCACCTCCGTCTGCACCATCAACGGCCGGCTTTCTCTCATCTTCCTCACGAAGCTGAAGGGCCCTACTAGGCCATCACACTCCAGCTGCCGAAGCAGGACATCCAGGGCAATGAGGGTGCCGGTACGGCCCACGCCAGCACTAGTAGGACAAGGAAAGAGGGTCAGAGCATGGCGGTGGGGGAAGTCTGGAGCCCTGGCTGATTAGAGGGGTCTGCTTTTGGAGTAATGACAACAACTACGCCTAGAGTTCTTTCTGTCCATCAGACCCTGTTCTAAGTGTCTTATGTGCCTTTTTCACTCCTCCCAAGTCTAAGAAGTAAGATCTATTAATATCAGCACACCCATTTTACAGATGGGGAAATGAAGGCTGAGTAAAGTCAAGTCTCACATCCCAGGTTATTCGGCTGGTAAGTGACAGAGTTAGGGTTCAAACACAGGAAGATGAACCCCTGAAGTAATCATTTTTAAATTCCTTTAAACAAAAAGTAACCATTTTATTTATTTTTTAGAGACAGTGTCTCACTCTGTCACCCATGCTGGAGTGCAGTGGTGCAGTCATAGCTCACTGCAGTCTCGAACTCCTGGGCTCAAGAGATCCTTCCAACTCAACCTCCAAAATAGGTACGACTACAGGCATGGGACACTGCTCCTGGATGATTTTTTTTTTTTTTTGAGTCAGAGTCTCACTCTGTCACCCAGCTAGAGTACAGTGGCATCATCATAGCTCACTTCAACCTCAAACTCCTAGCCTCAAGCAATCCTCCCTCCTCAGCCTCCCAAAGTCCTAGGATTACAGGTGCGAGCCACCATGCTTGGCCCAATTCTTTAAAAGTTTTTTGTAGAGACAGGGTCTGGCTATGTTGCCCAGGCTGGTCACGAACTCTTGACCTCAAGCAATACTCCAGCCTCAGCCTCCCAAAGTGCTGGGATTACAGGCATGAGCCAGTACACCTGGCCAAAAATTAACCATTTTAATGTGAACAATCCAGTGACATTTAGAACACTCACAATGTTGTGCAACCACCGCCTCTATCTACTTGCAGAAAGAACACTCTCAAAACTCTGCAAAACGAGGCCTCATACCCATTAAACAGTCACTCCCCATTTCCCCCTCTCCCTTCAGCCCCTGGAAACCACTAATCTATTTCTGTCTTGGTTGATTTACCTCTTCTGGATAGTTCATACTAATGGAATCATATAATGGTATCAGCTCAGCTCTAAAATGGGAAAGGGCGGTGGCTTCTGCCTGTCATCCCAGCACTTTGGGAGGTCAAGGCAGAAAACCTGCTTGAGGCCAGGAGTTTGATTGAGACCAGCCTGGGCAACATGGTGGGACCCTGTCTCTACCCAAAAACAAATAACTAAGTAAAATGGGGAGGAAAGTCTTTTGTCACGAGAGTTGTGCTGAGGATGAGCGAGACGGTGTTCAATGTTCCATAATGTCAACTATCATTGAAACCTGAGCCCCAGTTTCAGAGGCAGTCACCCTGCACAGAGCAAGCTCCCCTCCTCATGCCCCTAGTGTTTGCGTTTAGGAGAAACCTGACCTAAGGGGCTTCAGCCTAAATACCAGAGCAGTTGACGGGTGCAGCCCAGCAATTGAGCACCAGGGGGCGCACTTCAAATGTTTCTCAAACTCTCTGGCTGCTTCCTGCTCCTGCTCCCCCTCCTCCTCCTCCTCATTCATACCTTCTCTTCCTTTCCCCTTTCATCTTTCGTTCCCGTCTTTTCATCCTTATCCTCCTTCTCTCCCACTCCCTCTACAAGCCCTTCGGGACTACCTAACAACACCACTGTCTGATCGCGAGGTTCTCCCCGGGGGAGGGGGTTCCGGCCCCCACCTGCAATGCACAATGGGCGGGCCTCCCTCCACCGCCTGGTCCAGCCAGGACCGGAGCATCTTCCAGAAGGCCAGCAAGGGGTCTGGGGAGTTGGGGACACCGTGATCCGGCCAGGCCAGGTAGTGGAACTGACGCACGTATAGGGTCTTCTGCTCCTCCACCTGGAAGGGATGAGGGAGAGCACGTCGGTTTCGGAGATGGGAGCTGTGCGTGGGGAGGGCGTGGGGGCGGTGAGGGACTCACCTGGAAGAGCTGCAGATCCCGCACCGCCCAGGTCTCCGTCACTTCCTCACCCATCAGGGTCACCCGCAGGTGGCCATAGGTGCAGGGCTGAGCGTCCAGGGGCCAATAATGCTCACACTTCACCTGGGGGAGGATGGGGTCAGAAAACAGGAGGCGCCTCTGCCTTGTGGCTCTTGTATTCAAATCTCCCCTGCCCTGGCAGGACCCATGGGTGACTGGTGTAGACCCAGCCAGGAGGACCCCCCCACCCCAAGGTTAGTGGGATCCGCTTCACATATCATGTGTGGAGCAGCAGATGGCCTCCGAGTGGGAGGGGCCGCGTTGAAAATGGTCCCGGTCATACTGGAGCAACCAGTGCGGTCTGCACCGGGGTCCACATTGGACCAGTGTCTGGGGCAGGGCCATGGGTTGGAGCTCAGAGGTCAGCACCCAGGACTCTCCTCTCACCCGGCCGGACTCCATGCAGTTGGTCAGCATGACCAGGGTATGGCTCTGCTGTTCCCACACCATGCGCCAGAAGTCGCCCACGGTGTGCGGCAGGGGGCCCTGGGTTGCAATGAACTCCAGGGGGCTGTGGAGACCCTGGGTGAGGAAAGCAGACATGTCAAGGGGGCCTGGGGACGCCCCTCTGGCCCATACATCTCCAGGCTCGCTGAGCACCCTCCGCTCCCAACCACAACCTTACAGGCATGAAGCTGGCGTTGATGTAGTCAGAGCCTGGTTCCTTGAGGAGGGGCTTCAGGGACACCCGGGACCAGTCATCTAGGAGAGGCCAGCATGCGCGACGCAGAGAGACCAGTGAGAGACAGAGAGGCAGAGACGAGTCAGAGACCCAGGGACAGAGGTCATGCCGAGATGCAGACAGACATTGGGAGCCACGCAGGGACTGAGAGGGGCTGAGGGACCTCGGCTGGGGGAGGCAGGAAGACTCTTAAGGGACTCACAGGGGACGAGTCTCCCACAGGGGGTAAGAGAAGGGGACCGGGTTGGGGCATGGACCAGGTGGGGGCGGAGGACAAAGGCAGCGGGAGCCTGAGACTCACATGGCAGCACGTTTCTGTAGCGGTTCTTGGCACAGTTCTCTGGAGCTGAGGCCACCATCTGAGAGTGGCCCTGTCTCTCCAGGGTCAGTTGCTGGGGGTGGAGGCAGAAGGGGGACACATGGTGTTGGGTTTTCTCTACCTCTCCTGGAAAGACCCCCGGAACCCCACTTGCCTTCTCCAGCATGACCCCTTGTTTATCCCTTGCACCCTGGGATTCTATAGCACCCACAAAAACAGAACATAGGTGTGCCACCCACCCTGGGGGCATCTGGGAGGATTTAGGGAGCCATGGGAACTTCTTCAGGCAGGTGAGAGAGCAGGTGTGGGGAAAACAGCCCCTCGCCAGGGTTAGGGGGAGTTACTTTAGCACTGACCCATCATTATTTTAAGATTTCAAGGAGTTGAAAGATAATCACACCTGAGGATTTCTGCACCATGGAAAAAGATATGCATTGCTGCTTTTGCTTAAACCCAAAGGGTGTGGAAAGGTCTAGGGAGGGGTCTGGGCCACTCAAGGCCGAGCTTGGCCTCTCTGTCCCCGCCTACCTGGTACTCATCCACAAAGCCCCAATTGCTGTCCTTCTCGTTCTTCCTGACATGGTCAGCAAAGTCTTTGGCCAGGATGTCCTCTGGGAAGCTGAGGGGGAGGGGAGAAAAGATTTTAACCTTTAATCCTGTGCTCTTAGGATAAAAGAAATGGTGTTGTTGATCTATCCATGCCACTCCTGGGTATATGCCCAGAAGAAATGAGAGCAAGGACTGAAAGAGGTATTTGCACACCCGTATTTGCGGTGACATTATTCATAATGGCCCAAAGGTGGAGCAACCTAAGCATCCAGGATGGATGAGCGGAAAACAAAACGTGGTATCCACATACAATGGAATATCACTCAGCCTCAGAAAGGAAGGAAATTCTGACACCTGCTACAACATGTATGAACCTTGAGGACATCATGCGAAGTGAAATAAAGATGAATACTGCATGACTCCACTCACATGAGGTCCCTGGAGTAGTCAGATTCAGAGAGAGAGAGAGTAGAACGGTGGGCACCAGGGGCTGGGGGAGGAGGGATGGGGGGCTGTTGTTTAATGGGTGCAGAGTTTCGGTTCTGCGACATGAAAAGAGTTCTGGAGGTGGATGATGGTGATGGTTGCACAATGCTCAATGCCGCAGAGCTGTATGCTTAAAAATGGTTAAAATGGTAAATTTTATGGGGTTTTTTTTTTTTTTTTTTGAGACAGAGTCTCCCTCTGTCACCTGGGCTAGAGTGTCCTGTTATCAGCCTAGCTCACAGCAACCTCAAACTCCTGGGCTCAAGTGATCCTCCTGCCTCAGCCTCCCAGGTAGCTGGGACTACAGGCTCATGCCACCATGCCTGGCTAATTTTTTCTATTTTTAGTAGAGACAGGGTCTTGCTTTTGCTCAAGCTGGTCTCAAACTCCTGACCTCAAGCAATCCTTCCGCCTCGGCTTCCCAGAGTGCTAGGATTACTGGCATGAGCCACCGCGCCTGGCCGGTAAATCTTATGTTATATCTATTTTATCACAATTAAATCTTTAAAAAAAATTTTTTAAAGGAAAAGGTGTTTCTTCTCCCATTTGGGGCCCCTCCCTTCTGGGCTCTGTGTCCACATCCCTCCACCTTCTCAGGGGCTTCCAGTGGCCTTTCTTCCCTCCCTTCTATATCGATCGATACCCTGTCCTTCTTCCCTTTAGCTTGTAAACGTGCTGATCTCTCTTCTGTATTAAAAAAAAAAAAAAAAGTCCTTTGACTTCATATAGCTGTGGCTCTTTCTCACTTTTCCCCTGATAATATAGTTTTGTAAATGCCTTGACATTTATAAATGTCCTGACCCAGTTTCGAGGTTGGCCAAAGGCCGGCCAGTTCCCCTTCTTGAGGGGCCGGTTGAATCCAACCCCAACCCCACCCCCCACTGGGCTCTCACACTGGGAGCTACTGTCCACCTGCCCGCTTCCCACCAGGGCCACGTGCCAGGCAACCCGGCATCGCCCTGTGCCCCAGAGCCCGTGAAATTATTCACACCAGCCGATCCTAAGCCCATTGCCCCTGCCGCACCCATTCCCTCCCAAGGAAACCACACTAAGGGCTCCCACCCGCAGTCCTCCCTCTCTCTGCCTCCTGGCCAGCCCTGGTGCTTCCCGGGCGACCCCTCGTGGTGGGACCTGTGAGTATAAAAAGCTCTTTTCGGTGGCAGCCATCTCTCGTCATACCTAAACGACAAGAAAACCTATGAAGACGCCCCTTTATACTCAAACTTCTCATGTGGACCAGATTTCTCCCCTTCCTTTCACCATGTCACCATGGTCTGGAGTCTATACCCACTCCTCGGGGAACATCTTTTCCCAAAGTCATCACTGGCGTCCCCATCTCAACGGTCACCTCTCAGTCCTTGCCCCGCTTGACCGCCCAGCAGCACCTAGCAGCCCCGGCTGTGCCTTCCTGGTCTTCTTGGCTCTGTCCTCTCCCTGAACACCCTCTCCTTGTTTGGCCCCCACCTCGCCGGCTGTCACCTGTCCACTTCCTGGGAGAGCTTCTCATCCTAAAAAGTAAATGTTCCCCAGAATCCAACCCCAAGCCTGTCTTCTCCCCGGACACACACTTCTTACAGGGTTTTGTACACTCCTGTGGTTTCACTTTCTATGTATACGCATTGTGATCCCCGAATCTCTCGCTCCAATTCCTCCTTGTGGCTCTCCTGAGCTTCTTAGCTATTTCCCACCTAACTCCCGGACATGTCCACCTGGATGTCCTAGAGGGCTCTCACACCAGGACACTCAGGAATACATATTGGGGGTTGCTGGTCACAAAGTGCCCAATATGTAGACAGGGCCAGACTTGGAATAGAATCAATGCAGCAACACTAGCCGGGCATGGTGGC
>CAUYPO010109025.1:0-36552 GCA_963574435.1 Cheirogaleus major
TCTGTGCCATAGTTTCCTTAACTGTAATGTAAATGCATATAACAACTAGTGCCCTACCTGTCCCATAGGATGTTAGTCAGATGAAAGAATTCACCTATTAATAAGAGTTGTGACCCCGTCTCTACTAAAACTAGAAAGAAATTAATTGGCCAAATAAAAATATATAGAAAAAATTAGCCGGGCATGGTGGCGCATGCCTGTAGTCCCAGCTACTCAGGATGCTTAGGCAGGAGGATTGCTTGAGCCCAGGAGTTTGACGTTGCTGTGAGCTGGGCTGACGCCATAGCACTCTAGCCCAGGCAACAGAGTGAGACTCTTGTCTCAAAAAAAAAAAAAAAAAAAGAGTTCTGTGGGGAAAGGTTAAAAGGACTATGTTCATTTAAGGTATTAGTTCTTAACATTATCCTGATTTTTCTGCCCAGCACTCTATAGTTTACAGAGTCCATGTTTGATCTTACTAAATCTTTACAACCTGCAGATGGCCAGTCACAAAGCTAGAAAGGGATACAACCCAGAATAAACCCAGTCCTTTGGACTCCTAGTCTAGTACTCTTTCTATTGATCAATAGCTGCCTCCAGATTTCCTACAATCTAGTTTGCCTTGGGTACAATCTAATCTATTTTGTTTTCTAAACTGAGACTTGCAGTTCACTTACATGGCCAGCTAACTTCAGGAAACTCTACCCCGTCAAAGCCACCCCATTGTCTTCCAAGTGGAGTATGCAAGAAGATGAAATAGTGTGCACCGGTAAAATACTTAAGAATGCACTCATAATATTTAATCATAGCAAAAATAATTATTGAAGTTTTACTAATACTAAAGACCTAGCATTCTCACTTAGTCACTATGTCAGAAGTCATCTGTCACATGAGAAGTGTCCAGGAACCAGAGGTTAACAACACAGTTGACATTCGTTTTCTTTATAATGTATGCCAACCACTGGACAAAAACAAGCCTGTTAATTGCTACAAACTTTACAATTCTTTGTAATGACAGGGAGAACGACCATGAAAATCTTTGCTTTGCAGATTGACAATCACCTGGGAAAGGCCTAAACTGAGATACTGAACACAGAAGAGATGCACATTTTTGTTTCACAGTGTTCTGTGAAACGGCTGTCAAGAGAATGCTACCTAGCAGTTACTTTCAAAAGCAAAAACAAATAACAAAAAGAACAAAAAAACTCCACCTACTCCATCCCTTCAAGATGAAGATGACAGTCTATCGATGAGTAAGAAAGTCACTGATTTTCTAAGCAAACACATACTTCACGGAGAAAGCATTTTAAAAATGGATGATTGGAAATGGTTCCTATGTTGTGATTTTTTATTACCAAAAACAATGTGTTTCAGCTATGAAAACCTTTGCCTGCACACTTGAAAAACTAGGAAACAGAATTTTAAGCCTGTTTTTAAAATCTAAATGAAGTTTCTTAATGGCTTGAACCCATTTGTTAAAAATATAAAAATATGACACCTTCCAATCATTCAAGAGGAATTGATTTAAGATGTAAATTTAGTAGTTGAATTTCAAATAAAAGTCTTCGCTTCATAGGTGAATGGATTGGAAAATGAGTATTATGATTTAATAAATGCAATCAAGGATGTACTTCTTCCAGTTAAATCTACCTATCTTTGACAAGCTTCTTTTCCAATTATGACAGCCATTAACTTTCACTAAAAAGTATGATTTTTAAAATGTATTTTATCTTTATTTCAACCTTTTGATATTTCTACACTAGGGTATGTTTTATAAGGTATGTAATAAAATGCATGTAAATAATTGTTTAAATATTACGTATTAAGAAAACATTATTAAAAATATTTGGGGACCACTGGTCTATCACCACAAAGCTAGTGTCCAGATTTGGGAGCATCATTTTTTGCAGGTAGTATGGAAAGGCAAGACAATAAAGTCAGCAGCAATCTGGACTGTGGTGCTTCAGATGGGGGGGCAGACCACCTGTTTGGGGGAGTTTCAGCTTAGGGATTGGTAGAGATGGGGTGAAGGCAGCAGGTCCTTCTTTTATTTGCCAACTTGTACCTGATATAATTTAGGGCAAGCTCCTGGTTCATAGTAGGTCTTCACTTGATGCTTATTAGTTTCTTTTTCTTCTTGCTATTTGCATACCCACCACTTCTAACACTGGTGGGGGTCACTCAGAGCTTATGAATGTGTATGGTAAATTTACATATACATATATATTCACCCCAAGAACAATCCAGGTAGTGTGGAAGTGGGAGAACATATGCAAATACACCACTGCCTGCAGAGTACTTTACAATAGCCTCTACCTAGGCAAGAAGACAAAGTTAATTCCCCAGTCCGAATAATAAAGTTTCCTTTTTAATTACTTTAAACCATATTACTTGGGAAGATTTAAAGAGTGTTCTACGAGAGGGGTTATGAAAAATTGTCCTAGAAAGGCTCTTCCATAGAGTTCATAAACACTTTACACAGGCTGACATTAAGATGCCCAAACCAACCTGAGAGGAAACTGCGAATGGTCTCCTACAAAGTCGGTGGTGTTAGAAGTGGGAGGGCCACAGAAACGGGAGAAAACAGTTAAAAGAACTCCTGACACACACGGAGGCCGCGACAGTTTTTGAAAAAATACGACCATAACAGAGGTGGAGAGAGGGTGAGCTGTGGTGGGGAGAGCAGGGGTGATGCCGGTGAGCGCACACAGGTAAACCTGTACCCGCGGGGAGGGGCACGGCGCGCGGGCACCGCGGCAGGGTGGGAAGGGGCTAAGAAACAAAGGTCGGGTCCTGAGCATAAGTCAGTAAAAGGGCGAAGAGCACTCTTGGAAAAGCGGCGAGAAGGCATCAGGGGTGGTGGCGGTGAGGGGCACGAGGCGCTGTGCCTTGAGGGGGTCGAGGCCGGGGTCCCCTGCGAGCCGGGCCGGGCCGAGCCGGGGATCCAGCTAAGCCGGGAACCAGCTAGGCCGCGCGGAGGGGCAAGGCCGGCGACTGAGGGGCCGCCGAGGGGACCGGTCGAGGAGCGACGGCGAGAGGTCGCAGGGGGGCAGGGCGCGCAGGGACGCCTGGGCAGGGGCGGGTAGGCAGGCAGGAGCAGCGGCCGAGAGACCCGAGGAGAGGGCGGTCAGCGTCGCGCCCCCGCCCCCCAGCCGCCTCGGCGTGAGGGGAAAGGCCGGCGGGCGGCGGGCGGCGCGGCGAGGAGGAGGAGCCTGCGGCCCCGCCCCCCGCCGGAGCGAGGGAAGGAGAAAGGCTCGCAGGGAAGGAGGAGGGAGGAGAACGCGGGGAGGGGGCGGCCGGCCGGGCCTGCGCCCGAGCGAGCGGCGAGCTGAGGGGGAAGGGGCCCGGAAGAAGGCGAGCGCTGCCGCGACGCCGGGATTCGGACGCCCGCCCGTGCCGGCCTGCCGCCGCCGCCTTCCCTGCCTGCGCCTGAGCCCGGAGTCCCGAGCGGCCGCGAAGGCCGGAGCGCGGCTGTCGGGCGTGGGGCGAGCGGGCGAGCGGGGCCGGGAGCCGGAGGCCGGGCCGGCCGTCCTGCGCGAGCCACGGTGGGCTCCTGCCTGCGAGATTAGGCAAGGGGCGGAAAGGGAGGAAAACGAGAGGCCGAGAGAAGCGAGGCGGTCGGATGTTCTAGGAGGCTGGTGTGGAAGAAAATCCCACCCCGAACTCAAATCCACAATAATAATCCAAACGAATAATAATAATAGGGGAGCAGTTTTTCTGGCCGGCGAGAGAGAGGGAAGGGGGAACAGGAGGAAGCGAAACCTCCGTTTCATGGAGGCTGAGTCAAGAGAAATTTTCGGAGCCTGGATGTGGAGAAGCCAAACAGCAGAACTAACTCAGGAAATTGTCTTTCAGAAAAAGGCCGAACGTAGGCTGGGTCTGAGAATCAGGCTAGGGTAGGTGGAGGAACCTGCAAGTTTAAAGGAAAAAGAAAAGGAGAGAATATTTTCAGAGATTCTCTTTGGTTTGTGATTATTGCTACCATTTTAAAGGTAAAAAGCATTGCATTTCAGGTGTTCTTTGGTTTTTTTTTTTTTTTTTGGTGCAATTGGCTCATTTAAGAATTTCAAAACCTTTAAAAGCCCCCCCCCCTTTTTTTAAAGGAAATCCATAAATTTTGTTCCCAGGGTTGCACTGGACTTGGAAGGAGTGCTGTTGTGTACATACTATTATATGGTTTTATTTATTTTTTTTTTTACTGTGCAAATCAGCTAGATTTTTTCCAATTGCCATTTAGGATTTATTCATATTTTTTTCCTTCCCTCAACTATATCTACTGTTGTCATTTTAAGCATTAGAGACCAGAAAATTATTGTTTTTTTTCTCTTTGGAGCTAGTGGATCTCTTGCCAACAGAAGGACAGCTGGGAAAACTGGACTTAAAGGATGTTTTTTATCTGTATTTTGCAGTTAAGAGGATATTTTGAAGGCACATTCTTTCTGTGATTCATTTTTTAGCCCATAGTGCTAACCTTGAAGAGATTTGTGGTTGGGTTTTTGGTTTCTAAGAAGGTCATAGTTTTTCCTCTTTTCCTTTCAGTTTTTTTTTTAGGGGGGGAGGGGAAACGGGGCTAAGAAAGGAGACCATGTTAACTGGTAGAAGTAGAATGGAGCGTCAGTTACCAGGGTCCTGAGAACTGGAGGAAAAAGGATTCAATCTTCAAGTTGGGAGGCCCTCCTCTCACCTTTCTTAAAAATTGCAAGTGCTTCAATCCTGATCAAGACACCAAAGCTACAGGATTCTGGAACCGTGGAGACACTGAGAAACCATGAGTGTAAGGTTACCCCAGAGCATAGACAGGTAGGTTTGCTAATAATTTGGTTTTTCAGCACTTACTAAAGGAAAGACTGGGAGGGAGGGTGTTGCATTTTGATAAAAGGTTGCAAAATAAGGGTCTGGCTGGCCTGTGGGAGTTGGTGGGTTAGGAGCAGTGGTCTCTGGGAAAGGTTGGCGTGTCTGTTTATGTTCTCTCTGTGTGTGTCCATGTTCAAAACATAGCTTTTGATTCAGTCTTTTTAATGTAAGCAATAAACAGTGAAGCCAGGAGAGGGGAATGAGGGGGAAATGCTTCCACTGGCTTTTGACTTTTGCCAGGCTAGAGGTCGAATTTGGGTTCTCCCAACTTGCCAGCTTTGGAGTGGGAGGCAGGCGTAAACCTAGTCATGTGACCCCCCACCCAGGGGTGGATTGGGACTGGCTTTAGGTGTTGGAGCTGCTGGGGGAAGGGCCCTGGCAGGGGCGTGGGCCTCCACCAGTCTGGTTGTTATGGAATGATGGGGCTTGCTGATGGGTTGGATCCCATTTCTAGTATGAGGAGGATGTTCTTGGCCTGAATAATGGGACAGAAACACCTTTTGCACCCATATAGGTCTGGATTTTTACCAGCGACTGATACGGCTCCAAAATGCATAGGTCACATTAGAATTTTCTCTCCTCCAAGATTAGAGTTTAAATTGAGACCTGCCAACCAGCTGATACTCTAGGTTTAATCTTCCAAGCCGTTTTTTAATAAGTTTGACCCTGCAAAATGGGCCTTCCCTCTGCCTAGAGCTGGAAGGAGTTGTTCTGGGCTCTTATGCCTGATGGGCAGAGGCTCTGGCTCTGAGCACATGATCCCCCTTTCCCCAAGAGTCTGCCCAGCCTTCCTTATATCACTGGTAATGTTACAGAGTGGTTTTAATTTTTTCTTCCAAATAACTGGACAACTTTGTAAGGTGTCTGCCTTTTCCCTCCCTCCCCTACCCCTCCGCAACCCTTCTCTCCTTGAGAATCTTGAGGGGGGTGAGTTTTGTGGGCTCTGCACATATCCTAACTAGATTGATGGGTGGTTGGAGGACTGAACAAGCAAATGAAAGGACTGGGCCTGGAAAAAATGTTATTGGAGAGATAGGGAAGAATATTTGTGAGAGAGCAGTTGCTCTCTCTGTGTCCAGTCAACCTTTGGTTATCCATGCTAATAATAATTTCCTTTTGGCTGTGGAATGTGGCCTAAAATGCATATAATCTCTCTCTCCCAAACACTAATCTCTGTATTGCCTCAGAGTCCTGTTTAGATTAGTTCAGCAATCCCTAGACAGGGAACTGACTTGGCAGTGGAGAAGAGGAGGCAGACAACCACAAAGGATACATGGTGGGTTCAAGCTCCCCTCCCCCTTTCTGTTGGCCTCTCTGTAGTTTGACGCTTGGATGGGGAGAACTGAGGCATGTCAAGATGAGGAGGTGAAATGGTTTACATGGCTGCCCTTCTTCCTTTTTCAGCCTCTTGGAGTTCAGGAATTAGCGTACTTGCCTTTTTAAAATTTGTATGGTGAGCTATTTCTGTGAATTCGGGGATGTGAGAAGGTGTTGACCTAGGTGTTGGGGGGGTGCAAGGAGGAGGAGGCAATGAGGATTCCTGGATTGATGTGAGACACTCCTCTGGTAGTTTGGATATCGTCACAGATACAAATCTTAGGATTTGTATAGTACATTACAGTTTCTTAAGGGCTTTCATAGCACATACCTCATTTGAACCTCACAATATTTCTGTGAGGTAGACAAATCAGAGGTTATTATTCCCATTTTACAGGTGGGGAAACAGGCTCACAGAGGATACCTGGCTTGCCCAGTGCCATCTTGCCAGATTAGTGGCAGAATCTGGACTCAAACACACATCTTCTGATTCTGAATCCATGGCTCCTTTTATTGCCCCACCATGTCTAAGTAGGTTTGTATATTGGTCCTGTAGAATGTGTAGGGCACCATTTTATGCACTCTCTTTGGCAGTAAGGTAAGATGCTCTTCAGCAGTCAAGGTATTCCCTTGCACTTTTCTGTTTAACAGTCTTGGGGCTCACAGCTGTGAGTTCTATAGTTAAAGCACCATTTTCTCCTGAGGGATAATGCTGGGTCGAGAGCATTCCTTACCTCCACTTGGTCTGATTCTCTTTCCCATTAAGAAGGTCAGTGCTAGGACCCAGGTTCCTGTCTAGATATTCCCAGCTAGCTGCATTGATCTTGCCCCCTTTGCTGTAGATGTATTGGACGTTTTGACATCCCAGGCTCAAGATCCTATGGATTTTAAATAATTTGTACTCTTAAACTGTACTGGATGGATTGAGTAGAGTAAAATGCAGATTATGGAGTCAAGGATTCTCTTTTAGTTTATCAATTTGCTATGTAGAGAGCCTAGTATAAGGTGCTATAAGAATATTTTAGAAAATTTAAGTATATAGTTCTTGCTCATAGAGAGCATGCAATCTAACTGGGGGACTAGAAAACATAAAAGACTCCTGGAGACCACATAAAAGCAACACTAGACTGTAAGCTCCATGAAAGCATGGACTGTGTTTGGTTAGTTTATGTTTTATCTTGTGTGCCTAGTTTAGTGCCTTGCATGAAGTAAGTATTCAAGAAGTATTTGACAAATGAATGTTGGAGTGAACGAACATATCAGCAAGTATAAATTCCTCCATTTCAAGTTGTTTCAACATCTATGTGTTAATTTTAAATGTAGTCAAAATAAGGTCAATTAGAGAAGTTTTCCTAGGTGATATGTATTTTCTACAAGATAAGCAGCGTGATAGAGGACGATGTATTTGGAGACATATTGTGGCTCAGAGTAAAGAAGACTTTGGAATATTTATTTGGCAGTCTTTTACCCCCCCACACCTTCCTTTGGGGTGTGACTCCTGGGTCCATATAAAGTGTAAAAGTATTTGCAACTAATCTTTATCTTTTAATGTTAATCAGTTGTTACTGAAAGATGGGCTAAACGCAGCTGTTTATGTTTCTTTCAGATTTTGTCCATGAACAACTTATTGCCCATTATTATATATTCTTTTTCAAGAGTTTCTAAAAATGTGTTTGATGTTGCAAATAGGTAATGATACTGAGTTATTTTTACAGAAGTGGTAATGAGTTTTGCTAAGCCATCCATATCCATTTGCCACGTTCCCCATGGCAAATGTTTTTGAGATGTCCAGATGGGTTAGGAGTTTACATCCATGAAACAGCTTTTCTCTGTGCAAAGTTAGGTCATGTGATGACCAAACTAGACAAAAGTACTAAATTTAAGCCAAAAGTTCTTGGTTTGAGCCCTGGCTTTCCCCTTAACTATGTGACCTTGGGCAAGTCACATGCCTCTTCTGGCTTCCTCATGTGTAAAGCAGTAATAGCTCATTAATGTAAAGTACTTTCCAGTTCACAAATATTTTTACATAATGTATCATTTGAGGATTATAATGTTTATTGCATCTCTTTCACAGGGCTGTTGAAAGGAGCAAATCAAATGAGATAATATATTTCAAATTGCTTTCTAAACTGTAAAACTCTGTATAAATTTTGGATGGATTTGGTTTAGCTTCATGCACTGCTTAATGAGCTAAGTAACCCAAAACAAGTTAAAGATGACTCAAAGATCTTTCCATTATTTTGAAGAATTTAAGCAGAGTGAACAGGGTTTATTGTTGCAGAAGTACACAAGGTTAGGAAGAAGGAATACTTTTCCAGTGATCAGGATTGGGTGATCATACTAGAAGAATGTGAGAAGAGGAAGGTTATTGAATCTCCTTCCCAGGAATTTTGATGAATGAGAAAGATCATTTCCCTCTGCTCACTTACATGTCTTTCAGTGATAGGGATAGAAAGGATTTGTTTTGTGATCTCTGGCCATTCCTTGTCTTAGAAGCAAGGAATTAGGAATTTCCTAATTCAAAATAAATCCAGACCCAGCAACTATTCCAATCAGGGATCTCTTTCAACTTTGGCTTCTGGTGTTTATTGAGCCCTGGGCCCAAGAAATCCCCAGACATTTAGCTGAGCTTCTATCTGGTTTAGAAGGCTGGCATCCCAGAATAGTGCCAGGGATCCAGAGTTACAAATAATAAATCCCCTGAAATTCTGATTCTTTTCCAAAATGTACCCTTGTTCCTATCTAGGGATGTGAGATGAGAGATGGCAATGGATTTGCTGATGAAACATTTGGCAATTAATCACCATTATGAGCAGGAGTAGGCTAAGCTTAACTTCATATACTCAAGAACCTTTCTGAAAGAGCACCTTTGATTAATAAATTTATTTCACTTTTTTCATATGGTATTGCCACACAGAGCCCCTGTCCACTGTTTAGGAGAATAGACAAAAAATAAGAAAAATTAAATGAAAATAATGAGTTTATCAAAAGTAAAAATGATTTTGTGATGGCTATATAACTAATCCCAAATTAGTGTTATATAAAGACAAAGGAGTTCTGGAGGCTCATAGCCTCTATGGAATAGTGTCTTAGAAACTCCAGAGTTGGGATAGTGTTTCTTACTGCTTTAAAGGTCTGATGATCTGATATATATGAAAGGGCTTTGTTAACTGTGAAGTTTTATAAAGCATAAGAAGAGTTATTTTCATCTATATTGACTGAATCTGCTTCATATCTTTAACATGGCATTGCCTTTAAAAATCCATTTTATTGGTTTCTTATTTTTAAAACTTAATTTAAAGATTTATCATGTGGGTTGGACACTCTTTTCTCTGTAGACTGTGTGTTTTTCCCCCTTTTCTCTGTCACCATATTGGGAAAAGACCCAGGCCTAGACCTGCTAATGACATCCAAGATCACTCCTTTGCTCCTTGGGGTAGGCAGGACTGAAGAAGTTGCTGATTCTGGTCTAAAAAAAAAAAATCATGACTTCATAAAAAGTCATATTAGATCTGTGAAAGGAGGTTTGAGTTCTGAGGGAAGAGCACCAGCATCTGAGTTAATAGACATGGAAAGTGGGGCCAGCTTTGCTACCACCTAGAGGAATGACCGTAGAAAGGTGCTTACCTGCTCTGGACCTCAGTTTTGTTATCTGGAAAAATGAGCGAGCCAACCTCTAAGATTTGGTTCCTTTTAGCTATTACGTTCTTTGGGTCATCTGAAAACAGAACGCCTTGTGTCCTTTCTTACAGTGAGCCAGAACTTTTTTTCAGGAATCATTATCTGGCCTTCCTGAAAACTAGTGAAAATGAAAGTTTGAGAAGACCAGGGAACAAGAGCTGCCTGATGAAATGGGACAGAAGATAAAAGTGCAGGGATGTGAAACTTGGGGAGAAACTAGGAAATCTGTGGCCCCTAATAAAATTAGAATAGGACTTGGAAGGTGTTTTTAAAGTCTGGAAGATTTGTGGTACTAAATTGGATAGATTTGAGGGGAAAAATCACAGAAGTTCTGGAAAAAAAATCAAAGAAGGACCTTAAGGGATCACCTTGCCTTTTCCTTTTAATTCCAAACAGGATGTCTCTTGAGGTAGTAAAGACAGGTTGAGCATCTTTCTCATTTTCATTAATCTCTGGGGAAGGTGGTTCCATGAGTTCAACAGTTATAAATCCTTTAGGATAACAGCTACTACAAAATGGTGTGATGGGATCCATAGCCACCAGTCATGGCCTGGCCTCAGATCACATAGAGAACCAATCTAGCGGTCCTCCAAGGGATGATCTATGGTCTGTGGCACTTGGCAGTTAATTGGTTGGGCTGCAAATATTTATTAGATGGCTCCATGCTCAGCTTAGTTCTTGGTGTTCTGGTAGATAATATACAAGAATGTAGAGCTTACATTCTTGTTGGGAAATGTTATTAATGAAACAACACAAAACCATGAAAAGATAGTACATAATTGCTGAATCTTTATGTACACCAAAAGTACCTTTAGAGAAGAATGGAAGGTTGGTGCTAATAAGAATAGCCAGGGAGGAGTAGTTGGAAAGTATTCAGGTAGAAGAAAGAGAGGAGGCCATTTCAGACAAGGGGAGCAACATAAGCAAAGGTTCTGGGGTGGAACCAAGCATGGTATAGTCTCAAAATGTTAAGATTGTTGGTCTTTGTAGAGCAGAGAGGGGTTCAGTTGCTAACATGGGTAGGGTGGGGGCATAAAGGTATTCAGACTATGTGTGGTAGGAAAAAGGGAGCCAATGAAGGTTTATGTATTATATGGTGATAAAAATAGTGTTCAAAGAGAGAACGCTGATGTTAATATATAAATTGAAAGAGAGCTTGGGGTCAGGAATGCTAGGAGTTTTTGTAGCAGTCTTGGCTAAAGATAATGAGTTTCTGAATCGGTGGATATGGTGGGAACAAAGAGGAGGGATGGGATTCAAAACACATTTTGGAAGGAGAAATCAGCAAGGGCTTTTAAGGTTAAATCCAATTTTATTCCCAGTTTTTGAGACTGGTTGACTAGGAGAAGGGTAGTGCTATTGATAGAATAGGACCTTCATTAAGTCATTTTGTCTGCCATTGGTATCCAGCAATTCACTAAATACAGCATATTGAATGATACTAATCTTCCTAAGACCTTTAGGTTAGGCCATTTCTACCTAATAGTTTTAGAGTTCTTCAGTGCAGCTTTTTAAAAAGAAGAAAGGAGAATCAGTTCTGGGAGGTCCCTTAGGAAATTGGTCATGATTTGAGGAGATTAGCATATATTTGATGGATCCTGATTAATCATTTATACCCCATTCCCACATAGCAGACTGGACTCCAGGGCTAGAGGGCCATCTATGTAGAAACCATTCTAGTAGTATAATAGAGAGAATATAGGACTTTAAGCAAGAAGATCATTGTGTGAGCCCCAGCTCAGTGACTAACTAGCTGTGTAATCAGGATGATTTGTGTAAAAGCATTTTGTGCATTCTGTAGTGCAAACATATGGTGAGTGTTAAAGCATTTGGTTTGGCAAGAACCCCACACTGGCCTGAGCTCTCAGCTGCCGCTGGGAGACCCATACTTGGGTTACCCTCAGTCTTACGCTGATTCTCAACTAAGGACTGACAGGCATGGCTGTAGGGACATAATGAACAAACAAAGATGGTAGTTAAAAATCACATGCCTAGGATCACATCCTAAGACAGGTCCTTCTTTGCTAGAAACCCTCAGTGTCTTTTCTTCTAGCCCAAGCTCCCCGGCTTGGGATTCACGACTTCTTTTTTCAATTTAGCTGACATCTAACTAATTGTATGTCTTATTACTATACCTTGATACTCTGCTTCAGGTAGACCAACCTGTTTCCTGGGCCCACATCACTCAGTGTTCTCTGTCTCTCCCCAACTCCATTACTTTTATTTCCTTCAAGGAAGCCTTTTTTGGTTAGCGCCATCAGACCCTACACATTTATGTTATTCAACGTTCATTTTGCACATACATATATCACTTTGACTTTATTATCTTTTATTTGTGTAAAAGTTCTAGCAGAATACCTAGCACATGGTAGACTATTATAAATAAATGTTGGTGCTATTGTGTTTTATCCTGTTACTCAGGGTTCAAGAGCAGTGTCTCTTCATTTTTCTGGGTTGTCTTCTAGTGCTCAGTTTAGTTCTCTTTTTATAAGGTATACTCCTTACCTGTTGTTTCCTGATTTGAACTGTAGCTCATTCTTGACTTTGCTGATTCCCTCTGTGCCTAGCCAAGGGATCTCATGAAAGCAACTCTAAACACTACTGCCAGGAACTAAGACCAAGAATTCCCCTTATTCTTACTGGGTACTGGGTCTTGGGCACTTGGTATTTCTTCTAGGGACAGAGCAGCCTTGTTGGGGTTGCTCGCCTTCAGCTTCTCAGAGTTCTTGGACTTCCCCATTGGCGGCTTGGTTTCCGGGCTGCAGGGGTCTGATGGGCACAGGACCTACCCTGCTATTGTCCTGCCTGCCCCAGACTGGCCCCATTCATTTCCCAGAGCAGGCCCTCAGAAGCTTCTCCCCAAGAGACTGCTGCTGCAGAGAAAGGCCACTGTTGTTCAGGGGGAGGAGGTGGCTGGAGAGAGTGTAGTAAATAGCTGTGTGAATGGGACCTTGTATGAGGCTAGAACCACAGACCCTCTTCTCAGAGCCCTAGGGACAGAGGAAAGAACCAGCAGGGTTTCAGTGTCTTCACAGGGACAGGGCTTCAGGTTCAGGAACATTCATGATATCTCTCAGATAAGAAGCTTGGTTCATTTAACAAATCTTCACATGCCATGGTGCTAGGCACTGGGGGGTCAATGTGACTACATTGCATACCCTGGCCTCAAGGAGCTTATGGTTTTGTGGAGGGAGAAGTTAAGAAGACGTTATGTGATAGCACCCAAACTTACCCATATGATAACAGTTAAAGCACTGGGAGAGACACCTAAAGGTGGTTTCCTGGATGAAAGGACCTTTAAATTAAGGCCGAAAAATGAGAGCCAGCCAGGAGAGAGGGAAAGTCCGAGCAGAGGGAACAGCACATACAGAAGCCTCAAAACAAGAGAAAGCATGGTGTGATGGGAATTGAATGCAGCTATGATCTATAGTGAGGCCATAGAACAATTAATTAAATGAAACTAGAGAAAAGGGTAATAGGTAGGAGCCAGGGCCTGAGGACCATGTAATCCTCTGTGTTAGGGGTTTTGGACTTTATCCCAAGGGCAATGGAAGACCATTGTGAGATTTTAAGTAGGGGATGACATGATCAGATATGCTGTTACAAAAGCAAGATCAGGTTGGCTACAGCATGGACTGGATTAAAAAAATCAAAGAGTGGAGAGAGGGAAGATGGGTTGGGAGACCATTGTGATAACTTGGACAAGAGGTGAGTGTGGCTTCTGCTGTGGAAGTGACATCAGAGATGGATAAGAATTAGGGATCTGAGATTCCATAGTTGACTTCATGGGGGAAAGAGAGTGTGGGGCAGGGATGACACCATTATTCTTGGCTTGGGCTCCTGGGTAGTACTGTTCATAGAAAGAAAGTACTATTCATACTCTAGAGGAAAGAGTATGATTGAGGGGGGTGGGGAATGAGTCAGCATCCCTTTTGGACATATTGAGTTTGAGGTGCCTATGGGAGATCCAAGGGAAGATGTTCAACAGACAGCTGAATTGAGGTGTGGAGGTCAGGAGGATGTTCTGGGATTGGTGGATCGTCACCGTCTAGACACAGCAGTGGAAGCATGAGACTATCCAGGGGCAGGGTGCAGAGAAAAGAGCCTTGGACAGAACCCCGAGAGGTGACACATTTAAAGGGAAGGCAAAGGAAAAGAAGTTTGCAGAAGAGACTGGCAAGGAAACAGAGGGATCCAGGGTAGTGTGGGATCTCAGAAATGAAGGGAGGGGTGGTCAGCAGTGTCAAATGCTCCCAAGAGGTCAAGGATGAAAATGACAGAGGGATGTCTGGAAATAGTAACTAGGAGGATGTTCATGGCCTTGATGAGTGATTTCTTTTTTTTTTTTTCAGTTGGCCAATTAATTTCTTTCTATTTATAGTAGAGACGGGGGTCTCACTCTTGCTCAGGCTGGTTTTGAACTGACCTTGAGTGATCCTCCCGCCTCGGCCTCCCAGAGTGCTAGGATTACAGGTGTGAGCCACCACGCCCAGCCTCTTGATGAATGATTTCTGGGCAGTGGTGAGGGCAGGAACCAGTTTGCAGTGGATCAAAGTAAAAAAAGGTGAAGAAATGATGATAGTCTAATCAATTCTTTTATGAAGTTTGGTCAGAATGGAAAAAAAAATGTAGCTCCTAGTCCCTGTCAATAGGACTTTATTTTATTTGCTGATAACCTAGGTCAAAGGTTATCAATCTTTAGCATACATCAGAATCAGCTGGAGAGCTTGTTAAAATATTATACAGCCTCAGTAGCCTGATGGATAAGGCATTGGCCACCTAAAATATTACACAAATCAGTGGGTGCTGCTCCCAAAATTTCTGACTCAGTACGTTTGGGTTGAGGTTGGGGCCTCAGAATTTTCATTTTTAACATCTCAGGTGATGCTGACACTAGCATTTTATACTTTGAGAGCCACTGCCTTATGACATCTGTGCTCTTAATTAGCTCTCTCCCTCTGTTCTTGTAACAGAAGTTTTATCGTTAACTATTCCAAAACTTATTTATCAGTGGTTCCACTCTGTTATGAATTTCTTCAGTGGATTGTGAGCACCCTGGGCCAAGGACTAGTCACTTTGTGAGCTTAACACCTCACCTAGTACTTGCCACACAGTAGACATTCCATAAATATTGATTAAATAAGTTGAGTTGAACCAGGTAAGCTAACTAAAACAGAATTTCTGGGCTCATCTGTGAAACCTTGCTTAGCCTTTTCTTCTACCTCTGGTATAGGTGCAAATAAATCCTATCTGCTAGAGTTCTTTAAGGATGGTTGGTTTATAGGATTTTCTGTAATTTCAAAATTAAACCCTGCAAAAGTCAGAAAGTAAATCTTATAGAAATGTCAAAGCTCATAGTAAATGTCAAATATACATAATTTCAATAATTCAGTTTTGGATTAAGTGAAAGAATAAATTTCCTAAAATAGCTCCCCACACTGATCTCACATTCTGAATTTTCCAGTGGGCAGGATCCTTGGAATGTCATTGATTCCTTTTAGAATATTGTTGGAGTTCTGAAAATGTGGTTCCTGCACCGAAAGAGCTTACATCTCTAGAACATACTTCCACAGAATGGTCTGGTCGTTCATTCTTCCTTCTTTTCTTTTTTTTTTCCCCCCCTATTTCCCAGATGCCTATAGTATAAGCAATGGTCGGTCATTCTTGCCACAGCCCACACCACCACTGATGGCTTCTATGCTCAAGGGTGGGAGTAGGGGATCCCAAGCTGTTCTGGGGTTCTATTCCAGGGCTTTTGTCACTTCCCTGGAAATTAGGTTCAGGGACCTCACAACTGGGATTTCCAAGAGTCCCCTGACTTCACTCTCTTCCTCTTCTCCTGCTTTTCTTTTGCACTGTGAATCAAGAGGAGTGGTTTCTCATCATTTCCAGGTTCTCCAGACTAGTGGCCCTGAGTCTGAGCTGAAGATGTGAGTCAGGGGATGATGGTAGGTAAAGGACAAAGCCTGGCAATTCCTGTGCCAGAGGGTTTTCTAAATATCACTTCAGGCTGTAGGATCATTTGATTAAGCAACCAGAAACCCAGAAGAAATCCTAGTTCTCTTAGCTCAGCCTAACCTAGGGCTAATAGCTTTACTTCTGCTTTAGCTCACTCCTGGAGACACATCCTTTTACTAGTTCTGAACTTGAAACCTGGCAGGTCAAGAAAGGACTGGGCAAGGCATAGGGCGAGAGACTTGTAAAGATTCTGCTTCCTGTATGTTGGTCTGGCATATGGGAATTTTATTCATTCAACACATTTCATAAATAACATACCAAATGTTAGCATTCTAGACACTGGGAATACACTGGAACTTAATGTTCTGTTGGAGCAAGATAGGCAAGAAGTATATAACATTAGTAGTAGTAGTAGTAATGATCCAAAGCATAAATGAATTTAATAAGAGCTGGGTTCATAACTGCTGTGGAAGAGGCAGGAGGGGAGATGTGACCAGATTAAAAGAAAGACTAGAGTCAAGAAGAGAAGTTCCTTTTTTGTTTGTTTGTTTGTTTGTTTGAGACAGAGTCTCACTCTTTTGCCCTGGCTAGGGTGCCATGGCATCAGCCTAGCTCACAGCAACCTCAAACTCCTGGGCTCAAGCGATCCTTCTGCCTCAACCTCCCGAGTAGCTGGAACTACAGGCATGTGCCACCATGCCAGGCTAATTTTTTCTATTTTTGGTAGAGGCGGGGTCTCGCTCTTGCTCAGGCTGGTCTTGAACTCCTGAGCTCAAATGATCTGCCCGCCTCAGCCTCCCAGAGTGCTAGGATTACAGGCGTGAGCCACTGTGCCTGGCCGAGAAGTTAGTTTTTAAAGTAGAGGAGGACATGATTCATGGGGAGAGAAGGATGGAAGCTTTAGGACCAAGATAAGGGTGCAGTAGTGATGGTGCTCCTTTGTATTTCTACAGTACAATATGTAGTTGGTAAAGTGGTTTTTTGGTTGTTATCTCATTGAGGTAGTCCAGGGCAAGGATTTTCGTTCCCATTTTATGGATGGGGAAACAAGCTCAGGGAGGCTTTAGTGATTTGCCTAAGGTAAACTAAGAGGTGATGGGGTTGGGATTGTTTTTTTAACTGCTGTGCCTACTGAGCCCTAGCCCAGTGCTATTTCTATCTTCCTGTACCCCTGGCAAGACTTAGTGGTAAAATGTATAAGTCTTGTGAGGGAGCCAGACATCAGGTTTGCTTGACAGTAGTGAAAGGTGACCTCTAGGAAAGAGAGAAGTGAATCAGGAATCAAGTCTCCTGACTTTTTCTATCTCCTCCCAATAAAGTCTCCTTGGCAATGGCCCCTTTAGGCCCTGAGGTTTGCACTCACTATCCAAGGAGAGGATAACTCCCTCTCGCTTTCTCTTTCTCTTTGGTTAATGATGGGGAAAGAGTGACACTCTGGGACCTGGTATGTTTCATTGAGATTGGGAAAAAATAAAATCTCAAACGTGACTCAGCACTCTTACCATTAAGCAGTGTGACATCTTTAAGCTACTCAGGGGCCCTATCTTTGTGTATACTGTGGTACCTGGGACTGTGTAGTGAATGGATGCTCACTGGAGTTTTATTGGAAAATAGATACCAGTTTTTAGTTAACAGCTTTATGGAGATATAATTCATGTACCATAAAATTTAGCAATTTGGACAAGGCAAAATGGCTCATGCCTGTTATCCCAGCACTTTGCAAGGCCGAGGCATGAGGATCACTTGAGGCCAGGAGTTCAAGACCAGCCTGGGAAACATAGCAAGACCCTGTCTACAAAAAATATATAAAATTCACTGCTTTAGAGTGTACAGTTCAGTGACTTTTATTATATTCACAGAGTTGTGCAATCATCATCATTATCTAATTCTACAACATTTTAATCACCCCAAAAAGAAACCTCAGGGCCATTAGCAGTCGCTCCTCATTGTCTCCTTCCCCCAGCCCCTGCAAACCACTCATCTACTTTCTGTCTCCATGGGTTTGCCTATTCTGGACATTTCATATAGATTAGACATTTAGACATTTCATACAGTATGAGGCTTATTGTGTCTGCCTTCCTTCACTTAGCATGATATTGTAAAGATTTAACTGTGTTGTATCATGTGTCAGTACTTCATTCTTATGGTTGAATAATATTCCATTGTGTGGATATACCACCTTTTGTTGATCCATTTATCAGTTCACGGACATTAAAGCTGTTTCCACTGTTATGAATAAGGCTGCTATGAACATTTGTGTACAAGTTTTTGTGTGAACATATGTTTTCATTTCTCTTGGGTATATGCCTAGGAGGGGAATTGCTGATTGAAACTCCATGTTTAGCATTTTAAGGAACTGCCAAACTGTGTTTCAGAGTGGCTGCGCCATTTTACATTCCCCCTAGCCATTTGTGAGAGTCCAGTTTATCCACATCTTTACCAACACTCTTTATTGTCTTTCTTTTTGATTATACCAGCCTTGTGAGTGTGAAGTGGTATTTCATTGTGGTTTGATTTATATTTCCTTAATGACCAAAGATGTTGAGCATATTTTTATGTGTTTATTGTATATTTGCTTATCTTCTTTGGAGAAGTGTCAATTCAAATCCTTTGCCCTTTTTTAATTTAGGTTATTTGTATTTTTATTGTTGAGGAATGAATACAATTTCAAGCTACGTCACTTAACCTGTCTTAGCCTCAATTTTATCAGTTGTAAAGTGGGAATGTTGGATTTGATCTCTGGGATCCATTCAACTCTAATATTACTAAATCTGGTAATTTGATCACCTTCAAGGTTCTGCTCAGTACCATGTTGCAGTACATTCTAGTTAGGAATATGACTTTTGTATCCAATCAACCTAGGTTTCCTGTAACTTACCCCTTCTAAGCCTGATTTTTCCTTTGGAAAATGAGAAAAATAGTATTTCTTTCATAGTGTTCTATGAAAAGATTAAATAAAAATGATGCATATGAAATGCTTAGCAAAATACCTGATGTAGTTAAGAATTCAATAAATGTTGCCTATTTACATAATATCATTATCTCATATCTTGTAGTCTTCAGTTGGATGAGCCATGTCCCCATCCTCTGGATATGACATGCCTGTCCTGATCTTAAAGCCTCTGCACAGATCAGTACTGTTCAAGTTATCTATTGCTGCGTAACAAACTGCCCAAACAGGGGCTTAACATAAAACCATTTATTTTGCTCATGATTCTGGGGGTTGATTGGGCTAAGCCAAGCAGTTGTTTTCAATTGAGGTCTCTCGTGTAGTTGCAATCATATAGGGACAGGGCTGGGTTTCAAAGGCTTCTTCATTCTTACCTATATGTTGGGGCTTGAAACAGCTGGAAGGTCTCAGGGATCTCTCTTCCTCCTGCTTTCTCCACCTTTCTTTGAAATCTCCAGATTATCTTTCTACACTTGGTGACCTCAGAGTGGCTGACTTCTTACAAGGTGATTGAAGGCTCCCAGAGCAAGCATCCCAAAACATTTGCAGAGGTGATGAGCTAGCCTGAGGAATTCATTAGTTGAGGAAGTCACAAAGGCCTGCCCAGGAACAGCAGAGGGGATAGACTCCACCTCTTGATGGGGAGTTGCAAGGCTCTGGAAGAGCATCATAGGTGGGAAATATTGTTATGGTTACTTTTGGAAAATTCAGTTTGCCATAATTATTTAATTCCTTTATGGTGAATTTTTGTACCTCTTCTCCTTCAAATACCAGTTTAAAACTAACTTACTAGTGAAGTCTTGCCTGATTGACTCTCTTTGATGTGGGTTTCTTCTTTTTCCTATATCTCTCGCCACATATATCCCTGTTGATTTTTGTATGACATCTATCTTTTCTTGTGCTTCTGTTGTTTACACTGTCCTACAATATCTACTCCCACAGTATCTATAGCTGGATTCTGTAGTCTTCAAATAGTGTCAACCAGTTACCTGAAAGAGTTTACTAAAATTTCCAATGAGGGTTTTTCCAATGACTTTTACCAGCTAGTGTTCAAATGATGACTGGTTCTTTCTGAGTTAAAAGTTCTCACAGATTTTCAAACTGACTAACCCCTAACTTGGGTCCATCCTGCGCTTTAGAGAAGCCCAAGTTCCTCACCCATTTGTTCTTTCATTTGCTACTAACTACATTCAGACATAAAGGCTTATAGAAGGGTGAGTAGGGAGAGACCAGTAATAGCAGTTAGCATTTATCCAGCACTTTACTGACTTTGGAAAGTGCTTTAACAGCCATTCTGATATATAGCTATTGCAATTATTATTCTCTTTTATAGATGAGAAAACTGATGCTCACAGGAGTTGAGAATTGAAATCACATAGGAGTGAACTTAGTACTCTGACTCTAAATCCTGGGCTTCCACTCTTTGCTTGAGGGAGGCATATGGTTTGGCACTCTTAATCACCCAGAGCTCCAAAGGGCCCTATGGTACTGATCTCAGAAATCTCCTTCTACCTTCCAGTCTTTGTTGAAAGAATTGAACACAAATGAAATCTCTTTCTTCTATTATTCTAGCCTCACCTTCTGTATAACAGCCATCTTGGTGATAGGGGACTCTGAGTTTTGCTTTTCCTCCCAAGGTCTTGCCTCTGCTGCTTTGATTATTTACACCAGAGATTGTGTGGCTAGAGAGCCGTGGGAGCTTGGTTACTTTGGAAAAGTGCACTCCTGATAGGGGAAGTTGCTTGTGTGTGTATGCTCCAGGAGGCGGGTCTGCAAAATAGTGCTTAATAGAATAGGAAGAACAGAATGAGCAAAAGGATGAGAAGGTAGCTAGAGAAGGTAGGGAAAAGAATCTCCAAAATGGTAACTTTAAGTTACCTTTTCTTTCTTTCTTTTCTTCTTTTTTTTTTTTTTTTTTGGAGACAGAGTCTCACACGGTTGCCCGGGCTAGAGTACCGTGGTGTCAGCCTAGCTCACAGCAACCTCGAACTCCTGGGCTCAAGCAATCCTCCTGCCTCAGCCTCCCAAGTAGCTGTGACTATAGGCATGCGCCACCATGCCTGGCTAATTTTTTTTCTATATATTTTTAGTTGTCCAGCTAATTTCCTTCTATTTTTAGTAGATACGGGGTCTCACTCTTGCTCAGGCTGGTCTTGAACTCCTTAGCTCAAATGGTCCACCTGCCTTGGCCTCCCAGAGTGCTAGGATTACAGGCATGAGCCATTGCGGCCCGGCCTAAAGTTCCCTTTTCTTCAATTGAGGAGAGTACAGTCAGATGTAAAACGTATGTTCTCTTTGCATCTGACTCTGCTGGTGATCTGCCACTGCCTCCAAATTGATACTTATGTCATCAGGGGCTCTTCACTGAGAGTCTGGTTCATTTTATTTCCTGTCTTGATGATCAAATACTTGGTGTTATTAGGGTGCTGTTGCAAGAAGTAGGATAAAAACCAGGCAGAGGATAAGAATATCCACTTAATATAATAATCCTGCAGTACAGAGCATTATACAGTGCTCTTATTCTTCAAAGTGCTTTCCATCTATTGTTATACTTTATCCTCACCATATCCTTGGGGGGAAGAGCCTGGGGGATGGTAAGGGGCACATCTCTCCCCAGATGACTTAGTTTCCCTTTCTTCCTCTCCTTCCTTGTGCCTGGATTCCCCTATGACACACTGTTTCGACAGCTCTTTCCAGCTTTTGAACTTGACCCCTTCTGATACAATTTAGCTCCTCTGTCTTTCCTCCCATGAATTGAGTGCCTTCTCTCTCTCCTAGTAATTAACAGGGGAGCCTGCTCATCTGTGTGGCTGCCCAGTGTGTCATCATCAGTCTCATGGTGAGCCTTTATATGACAGCTATAGATTAGAAAATAATTAAATTGTCTAGGGCAGAAAGATTACCAACTCAGAGGCTAGGAACCCACAGGTTCAGAAAGATGGGGAGGAATGATGAGGAGGGAGGATAAGGTAACTAGCTGGTAGCATGAATCCTGGAATCCAAGGTCTTTTTTCACTCCCTGCCAAACTTATATCCCATCTCATTTCAGCTACCTTCATCTCATTCAACACCTGCCCTGTATTGTGTGTGCTCATTTATTCTCTGTATGCATTGGGGAAGATGATGGAGACAAGTGGTGCCTGCCTTTAGGGAATGTAAAGGCTTGTTGGCAAGTCACCTGCAAAAGACCTAAGGACCTTTAAGCAGCCAATGCTTCATTTGAAGGGCAGAGTAAGACACCTCAGCCCACACTCAGAGTGCTTACTGTCTGTACTGTCAGTGTGGTGGAGGTAAGGGATTTCCCCTTTTTTCTGATTTTACTTTCAAGTCATTTGCCAGTAATTGACTTCAGCAAGCAATGTTCATTGATCCTAAGTTGATGTGCCAACATTGTGCTAGAGGTTATGGGGATTTAATATTTATAAGCATATAATTAATATGCTCATATGCTCAAAAAATAGGAAAGGAATAGTCACTTAGGATGTCAGAAGAATGACATATCTAACACACTTTTAAAAGGTTTTCTCTGGTATTAAGAATAGATAAGGGGTTCAAGAGAAAAGAAGAGAGAATTATTAAGCTATTGCAGTAATTTAGGCAAGAGGTGATGGGCATAATTACTGAGTTAAAAATCTCTGTTGTTTTGACTATGGCACAGATACAAACGTCATAAACTATGGAATAAGATAGGTTTCTGTAGGGTTTTGCTTCTTTCCCCCATGTATTTTATCTCTGATATGTCTGTATTGGTCAAAGATGAAAAGGTAATTATTATAAATGTACCCTAAAGTCAAGAGATAAATACATTAAAATGTAAAATACATGGCAAGTTGGGCACCTCCTATTCCTGCAGACAAGTTTTTTGAGGATTAGTGAATTGGCTGATTTAATTGCTAGTTCATCTAACTTTCATGACGTCACAATCCACAGCCATTTATTTTGTATCATAATAATCCCTTGTGTATGTGCAACACTTTGCAGTTTTATAGTGTTTTCACATGCATTCTTTTTTTATAACAGCTTTATTGAGATATAATTCATATGCCATAAGATTTACCCTTAAGGTTGTACAATCATCAGCACTGTCTAATCCCAGACGTTTTCATCATCCTAAAAAGAAACCTCAGGCCCATTAGCAGTCACATCCCTTCCCCTCCCCCCCAACCCCCACAGCCTCAGGCAACCACTCGTCTACTTTCTGTCTGTATGGATTTGCCTACTGGGGGCATTTCATATAAATGGAAATATGTAGCCTTTTGTGTCTGGCTTCTTTCACTTGGCGTATTTTCAAGGTGCATTGTGTTGTAGCATGTATCAATCCTTTATTCTTTTATTGCCAATTAATATTGTGTGGATATACCACCTTTTGCTTATCTATTTATCAGTTGATGGACATTTGTTTCTACTTTTTGGCTGTTATTAACAGTGCCGCTATGAACATTCATGTATACGTTTTGTGTGGAAATATGTTTTCATTTCTCTTGGGTGTATATCTAGGAAGGGAATGCTGGATCATATGGTAAGCTCTGCGTTTAGCGTTTTGAGGAACTATGAAACTGTTTTCCAAAGTGGTTGTGCCATTTTAAATTCCTACCAGCAATCTATGAGAGTTCCAGTTTCTCCATATCCTTTTCAACACTTGTTATTATCTGTCATATTTTAGTTATAGCCAAATAGTGGGAATAAAGTGGTATCGCATTGCAGTTTTGATTTGCATTTCATTAATGACTAATGATGTCGAGCATCTTTTTATTTGCTTATTGGCCATTTGTAGATCTTCTTTAGAGAAAACCTTTGCCCATTTTTAAATTTGGATTATTTGTCCTTTTGTTACTGAGTTTTAAGAGTTCTTTATAGATTTTGGATACTAGATTCTTGTCAGATGTAAGACTGGCAAATAATTTCTCCCATTCTGTGGATTGTCTTTTCACTTTTTTGATGGTGTTCTTTGACATCCAAAGGTTTTTAATTTTAATGATGTCCAATTTATTTTTTTCTTTTGTTGCTGTGCGTTTGATGTCATGTCTGGGAAACCATTTGCCTAACTCAGGGTCACAAAAATTAACTCCCATGTCTCAAACTTGAACTCCTGGCCTCAAGTGATCCTCCTGCCTCAGCCTCTGAGAATGGTAGGATTACAGGCATTAGCCACTTCACCTGACCAAACTCTCATGTTTCTTCTAAGAGTTTTGTAGTTTTAATTCTTACAGTATTTGATCCATTTTGAGTTAATTTTTATGTATGGTGTGAGGTAGAGGTCCAACTTCATAATTTTGCTTATGGAGATCCGGTTGTTCCAGGACCATTTGTTGAAAGACTACTCTTTCTCCATTGAATTGTCTTAGTGCCCTTGTTCAAAATCAGTGGACTCATAAATGTGAAGGGTTTATTTCTGGGTTCTTAGTTCCATCTCATTGATCTATTTATATATCTGGCATTATGCCAGCACCACATTGTACCTTTGTAGTAGGTTTTGAAATCAGGAAATGTGAGTTCTCCAACTTTTGAGTTTTTCTCAAGATTCTTTGGTCTATTCTGGGTCACTTATATTTACATATGAATTTTAGGATCAGCTTGCCAATTTCTATAAAAAAGCCAACAAGAATTTTGATAGGGATTGCATCCAATCTGGAGATCAATTTGTGAAGTATTAATATTACCATCTAAACAATATTAAACCTTCCAATCCATAAATATGGATGTTTTTCCATTTAGGTCTTTCTTTTTAGTTTTCAGTGTACAAGTCTTCCACTTGTTTTGTCAAATTTATTCCTAGATATTTTATTCTATTACTATTGTAAATGGAATTGTTTTCTTAATTTCATTCAGATTTTTCACTGCTAATGCATAGAAATTGATTTCTGTGTGTTCTTCTATCTTGCAACCTTGCTGAACTCGTTTATTCTAATAGGTTTTTTCTGTGGATTCCTTAGATATTTTATGTGCAAGAACATGTCATGTAAATAGAAATAAATTTTCCTTGCTCCTTTCTAATCTGGATGACTTTTCTTTCTTTTTTTATTTGATTTCCCTGCCTAGAATCTCCATTACAGTGTTGAATAGAAGTGATTAAGAGTGGCCACCCTTATTTTATACCTAATTTTAGAGGGAAAGCATTCAGTTTTCCACCATTAAGTGTGATGCTAGCTTTGGGTTTTTTATAGATGGTCTTAGGTAGAAAAAGAAATCTGTAGTTTCTATCCGTAGTTTGTTGAGTGTTTTTATTATATAAAAGGGTGTTGGATTTTTTGCATCTATTGAGATGATCCGGAATGCAAGACTTTTTGATTTAGTCTAACTTTCCACTGCTTCACTTTGCCCCTCTTTTTAGTTGATTTCGTTTGTTTGGACTCCTTCCTTTTTTGAAATACCATCATTACTGTCTTCAAGTGAAAATTCCCACAGGGTGGTCTCATTTATGCTCTCATCGCATGGCCACACTGTTAGGACTTAATATTGACTGCATTTTGGATAATAATGAAATTTACATCTTTTATGGTTATTTATTTGATTTTAAATATATTCTCATCATTGTCTCTTTTTTGAATCAGGAGCACTACAGGGAAAGGACATATGTGTGATTCTGCTTTCTTTCTTGGTGCTCAGCATTTGCTGTGCCCAAATAAATACTTGATAAAGGCTTTAGGATTGCAAGAATGCATCTCTGTATTGCCCACCTGAAAGCATCTAAGGACAGGATATTTTGCTGGCCAAGCATTTATCTGGCCTGAAATCCCAGTGTTCTTTTCCTGAATAACTCTCTTCAACATGGACCATGTAACCTCTCACACCTGTCTCCCTCCTTCCTTCTTACATAGCAACTGGTTTGTCAGAGACTATCATTGCTGAGAATTTACTGACAGAATCTCAGCCTTACATTTTTTGCTTTGTCTACCTTTTCTGATGTATGCACAGGCAGGCTATTACATAGTTCACATTTAGATACCCAGAAAAGCTCTTTGGGGCAGCTTGGAAGAGTGAGTGGGGAGCACATGGGCAGACATTACCTGTAAGTATATAACATTGGTGAATATATATGAATGCTTTTGAATTCTCAGTGTATACATGTAACTCAGTTGCTTTATCAATATCAGCATTGTAATTTGTCCTTGCCATCTGTGATCTCCTTGGCGCCTGCTCTAGTATATAATAGAAAAACAAATGCAGTTCATTTTAATATTAGTCAAAGCCTGACATCCCTAAGAATATATCTGCTGCAAAACAAAACTACATATTACAAAGGCAAATGAAAGTGGACTTTTCAGAAATTACCTGTTTTTGCTGATTATTTGTGTTGCCTCTCTACTGAGTGTTTGAAACTTGCCTATGCATTAATTGATTAAATAATCATATGTATGTACAAAAAGATAAAATGCAAGAGTGTATGTACATACTGTGATTTTCCTCCATTTTAAATTCAAAGGCCATTGCCTTATTTTATGATCTAGCAATACTATGACCTGGACAGTAAACAATGTCTTGGGATAGACTTATATTACTAGTAAATAGAGTGTATGTCTGCATCTCCATAATTGAGGAAGACAGTGCTTAGTTTCTAATATGGGCTCCAAATAATTTTTTTCCTTACTGCTCTTCTTTTAATAGCTTTATTAAAGTATATTTTATGTAAAATAAATGTGCACATTTACAGTATGTAATTTGATGTGTTTTGACATTTGTGTATATCTATGATACTATCCCCACGATCAAGATAAAGAAAATACTCAGCACCCCCAAAAGTTTTCTTGTACCCCTTTGTAATGCCTCCCTCTCTTCTGCCCCATTCCCAGGCAACTACTTAACCTCCTTTCTGTTATGATAGGTTAGTTCACGTTTTCTATAATTCTATATGAATGGAATCATCATAGACCATATACTCATTTCTTGTTTGACTTTTTTCACTTAACATAGTTATTTTGAGGTTAATCCATGTTGTATCAGTAGTGTATTCCTTTTCGTTGCTGAGTAGTATTTCATTTTATGGATAATTCGTGTTTCCATTCACCTGTTCATGGATATTTGGGCTACTACAAATAAAGCTGCTATGAACATTCATGTACAGTTCTTTATATAGACATGTGCTTTCATTTTTTTGGTATAAATCCTAGGAGAAGACTGGCTGGGTTATATGATAGGAGTGTGTTTAATGTCATAAGAAGATGCCAAATGGTTTTCAGAAGTGGTTTTATAATTTTACATTTCCCCTAGTAGTATATGAGAGTTCCAGTTGTTCCATATGCTGTCCAACTGTTGATATGGTCAGTCTTTTAAATTATAACCATGTTAGTATGTGCACAGTAATATCTTTTTGTGGTTTTAATTTGCATTTACCTGATAACTAATGATGGTGAACATTTTTTATGTGCCTATTTGCCACACATATGTGCTCTTTTGATGAAGTGTTTGAGTATTTTTTCCATTTTATAATTGGACATATTACCTGGTATTAACCCAGTTATTGAATTATAAGGGTTCTTTATGTAGTCTAGATATAATTTCTTTGTCAGATATATTTTCCTGTTTTCTCCTAGTCTGTGTTTTGCTTTTTCTTTTTTGTAACAATGTCTTTTAAAACTTGTTTAAATTTGTATACAGTAAAATACAGTGTCTTTTGAAGAGCACAAGTTCTTAATTTCAGTGAAATCCAATATATCAGGTTTTTTTATAGTCTGTATTCTTTGTATTTAATAAATAAATCTTTGCCAAATTCATAATCATTAAGGTTTTCTCCTGTGTTTTCTTCTACGCATTTTATTGTTCTAGCTCTTAATATTTAGATCTATGATTTATTTTTAGTTACTTTTTATATAGTATATGAGAGAAGGGTTAATTTATTATTATTATTCACATATGAGATCCAGTTCTAGCACCATTGCTAGAAGAAAGAGTATTCTTGTTGAATTGCTTCAGCACCTTTGCTGAAAAGCAGTTGATCATGTATGTGTGTTCTAGACTCGACTCTATTCCATTGATTGATGTCAGTAACACAATGATTTTATCATTATGGCTTTCTAATACACCTTGAAATGAGATAATATAAGTCTTCCAATGTTATTCATTTTTCAGAATTGTTTTGGTTATTCTAGGTCTTTTTCATTTTCATACAAATTTTAGAATTAGCTTGTCAGTTTCTACAAAAATGCCTTCGAGGATTATGATTGGAATTGTGTTGAAATCATAGAGCAGTTTGGAGAGAATTGACATTTTAACAATATTCAGTATTGCAATCTATGAGCATGGTGTATTTCTCCATTTATTTAGGTCTTTCTCTCATCAGTGTTTTATAGTTTTTAGTGTTCAGGTCTTACATATCTTTTATCAAATTTATTCCTAAGCATTTCATATTGATGCTATTTTAAATGGTAGTATTTAAATATAAATTTTTAGTTATATTTGTTGGTTATATATAAATATGCTTGATTTTTGTATATTGCCTTTTTATCCTATAACCTTGCTAAATTCACTTATTATTAATATTAATAGTTCTCATATAGCATTTTTGTTAATTCCCTAGGATATTTTTCCTTGAAAGACTGCTAGTTTTGATCCCTAGGATTTCTACAATCAGCTTTTTAAATTCTAAGTCATGTTATCTGCAAATAATGACAGTTCTTTCTACCTTTTCATTTCCAATCTGTATGTTTTATGAGTTTTGGAAAAACTCAGGATTGTCCTAGACCTGTGGAGCAGATGTTGGATTCTCTCTTAACTAGGAGTTTTTTAAAAATAAAAAGAAAGGAGACTATTAATTCCTTCTATCCATTTCTTTATTCATTCAGTGAACATTTAGTATTCACTGTGTGTCAGACACTAGTGACTAATGGAAGAGACAGATACATAAACAAGTAATTATAATTTAATTTAATGAGTAAGTATAGTAAATGCCATGGTAGTTATGATACAGAGTGGGCTGGGAACTTAGAGGCAGCCCACTAAGATTGTTAAGAATCAGGTGAATGAGATGATATTTGCAGGCCTTGATGCCGTGGAAGGATATGACTGACAGAGGAATACTTGGAAATGATTGGCAGGAAAGTGTTTCAACTGAGCTGTCCAGAGAAATTCCACATCCTCCCCATCTTGATTGTCCATACTTACTTTATTATCATGGAGAGTCTGAAAGAAGTACATCTTTATCAATAGTTCTTTTTCTCCTTCCTGTTTTTTTTTTTCTTTTTAAAATCTTACATGGTGTAGCAGCAGCCTTTGCTTCTAGCCTTAAATCTCCCTGATCTAAGGCCAGAAGCAGTGGCAGGTGTATTTGACACGATATTAGTATAATACTAAATCATGCTGCTGTACTCGTGAGAACTCTGTGAGTTGGGTACTATTGTCCCCATTTCAGCAGTGTTCTATTTTGTTTTTTGGAAAGCACTTTAGCACGTATCCTCTGTTTTTTTTCCTCATAGTAACCCTTGAGGTATTAGCACTTCTCCCACCATACACATTTTAAGGGGGAAACATGCATTTTATTTTATAGCCCTAGCATATTTCCAGAATCTGGCTAGTAGGATGTGTTAAGTAGACATTAACATGTGTGTGTTGGTATAATTTCTCTATATCCTAGTTGTCATGCTTCGGGTTCCTCTAAATAATATAGGATTGTTCCCATTTTACAGATAAAGGAATTTCTCCAGATTACCAGAGAGTAAATTATAGTAGCCACTTTTTTTTTTTTGGTAGAGAATTTAGTATTTTATTGGTTTGTATGTAAAATGGTATAATTTAGAAATCACTAATCTAGACCAGCACTCTTTGTTTTAGAGGTGAGGAATCTTGCTTGCTATCATAGAGAAAGATAGTTTTCAAAACAGTTCTGTTAGAACTGTTAGCTGCCTTTTGTTGATTGTTGTGTGCCAGCCTGTAACAGCTGTTGTGGCTGCATTACCTTGTTCAGTCCTCACAACAGGCACCTGGGCTGGAGGTCTTGTTTGTGAGTGGCTGAGTGGTCATGGCTTCTGGCAAGCATATTTATATACTACTCTTCTTCCTTTGTTGTCTCATTTGTGACTGAAACTGAGAGATATACACACTCCTAATTTGTTTCTAAGACCTCAGTAGTCATTACTTCATTCTTTCCCATCACCCTATTGCAAAACAGAGTCTTTCCCCTTCCTCAGTTGAGAGTTTCCAGGGGGCAGGGGCCAACATAGCAAAGCGTCTGGGACATGGTGGGAACTCAGCAAATATTTTGACTGAGTGAATGAATGTATCTGGCTCCCCATGGGAAACACAGCCATTAGGCCAGTTCACCAAGAGTCTGGTGGCTGGTTTTCCATTTCAGTGCAGAAATGGTAAGAGGCATTGACCCGCACATGCCTGTGCTGCATGTGGTAAGGCCTCTAGGATCTTAACAACTGTTAGCAGACGCACACTGCATGTTACTGAGTGCCTAGAGTGCAAGTGTGGCAATAGGCCTTTGGGCTGCAAAGACGAATTAGATCATCCTTGTCTCAAGTAGCTCACAGACTGTTAAATAGATAACTACTATGCAAGAGGAATGCAGTAATGGGGATGTGCACTGTGAATTAGGGGCACAGGAACAAGATACTAACCCAGCCAGAGGAGGAGAGTGAGGTTGCTTGTTTGTTTAATAAATACTAGTATAGTGCTTGTTATGTATCAGGCAATGTTCTAATCACTTAACTCCTTTAATCCTCATAACAACTTGTACTATTAGTGTCCCCATTTTGCAGCTGAGGGTAATGAGACTCAGAGAGTTAAGTACTTTACCCAAGGCCACACGGCTGGTAAATTGTGGAACTAAGAGTCAAATCCAGGCAGTCTGTGCTATTTTTTATTTTTTATTTTTTTTTTAAATTTTTTTTCCTTTTATTTCATCATTTAATGGGGATACAAATATTGTTAGGGTTACATAGATTGCCCCCACCACCCCTCCCCCCCATGTGCTCTTAACCAGTATACCATGCAGTCTCTTGGAATTCCTGAAGTAGAGAAAAATAGAGAAACTTATGTCAAATTAGTAGGAATTATTGTTTAACTGGCTGTGTGGCCAGAGAAAAGGAAGAGTCTAGATAATTGCCAGAGTATCTACCTTGGGTGAGAGAATACAGGAGGAGAACTGAGGTGGAGTGAGTGGAGATGAGATTTTCAGTGCACTGAGTCTGAGCAACTATAGGTCAGGATGGCCCCCAGAAAGTTATATATAGGAGTCTGAAACCTGAGAGAAACTAAGGGCTAAAGACAAGATTTGAGAGTCAGCAGTGTTATGAGTTGGTTAAAATGAGAGTGGACATTGTTTCCTAAGAAGGGACTGTAGGATAAGAGTAGCAAGCCCAAAAGTGAGAGGAACCGACATTGTTGGATGCAGGGAGAGGTCAAGTAAGATGAGATCTGGAAAAGAAAATTCTTGAAATTTTCAATTGAGGGGTTTACTGATAATCTTACTAAAAACAGTCTCATTAGAGTTCTAGAGGTGGAAGCCATATTGCAGTAGGTTGAGGAATAAGTGGGAGGTTAAAAAATGGATACAGTAGATGTAGACTACTGTTTCCAGAAGTCTGGATGAGAAAAAGAGAGAAGAGATTGGTAATAGCTAGAGGGGCTTCTGGGTCAAGGAAATGTTTTTTCCTCAAGTTAAGAGAGATTTGGGTAAATTTATGGGCTGGGAAGTAGAGCCAATAGAGGTGGAGGGATCTTGAAGATTTAAGAGAAGAGGGTTTCTAAAGGAAGCAGAGGGTAATGGGGTTAGGGACATGAATGGGATTTGACCTTGAACTAGAGGGAAAAAGCTGAGTATGAATGTAGAGTGAAGAGTTTGCAGATAGAGGTAGGAGGTTGAAGAAGAAAAAAGCATAAATACTGCAGTTATTTTTGTGAACTAGGAGACAAAACAATCTAATGATAGAGGACAGACTTTAAATATGGAAGTAGAGAAAGTTGAGGAAAGGTGTAAAGTTTTGGAGTAGTGATAGGAGGTTTGTGGAAAAGAAAAATTGACCGAGACTAATAAAACCCTGACTAGAGGCACTGAAGGCCTGACCAAGGCTGGAGACCTTGAATTTGCACACTAGACTGCACAACAGTGTGATTTTTCCCTAGCTAAATGCACCTAACTGGAAGTTGAAGCAAAGCCTGCAGATGGGAGCTTTGTTACAGTGCTAGTTTGTTGGACAGATTTGATGGGTGGATTGAGGGTGCAAAGGAATTGGGACTACTGCCTTAGGTGATCAACTGTGGAATTCAGGGTAGAAGGAGAAGCAGCCAAGAGAAGGCTGATGCCTGGGAGGAGAATAGAAGGGTCTGGTGATGTCTCTAGGAAGAGCAAATGTGGTGAGATTGAATGTGTGAGTGAGGGGAAATCGGAGTCCGTGTTTTTGAAGGTAGAATTATTCTGAGCAATTTCAGGATCCAAAGCGTAGTTCTGGGAGTGAATATCAGAGGTGAGATGGAGGTGAAAATTATGGGAATTAAGGGAGAAAAAGAAAATATATTCAAAGAATTCAAAGTGGGTTGTAAGAGAGACACTCAAACAGAGATTTGCTGTACAAAATGAGAGGTGCTATAATGGAGAATACCAAGTAAAGTGAGGACCAGAAGGAGGGTGTGAGCAACCATCCTGGGGAGAGGCAGAGGAATGCTTCACCGAAAGGTATTTTAATGTGTTTGATCCGAGGCTTGAGGAATGAGCAGGAGTTTGCCAGGCATCCAAGGAGTAGGGATGGTGGGACATGGCTCTGCTGCTTACAACAGGATAGGGAAAACCAAAACGACTATGCTTTTGAAAGAAACCCATCCACTGGAGAAGGTTCTTGGTGTATGTGGGATGGGGTGGAAGGTATGAGGACTTGGGGACAGACCCAAGTACAGGTGATGGAAGGGAAGTGGAATTCAGCCCTGCAAATAAACTAGGTTTCTATAGGCAGAACAACAGTGGCTAACAGTCTGGGCAGGTAGTTAGTTATAGGCGTCTGGTACTAGATAGCAGAGAATAGGATGAGAACTCCACATGAATATTATTGGCCTTTCAACTTCATGTACCCCTTCCACATTGCTGCCCTGTCAACCCTCAAGAACACCACCCTTATCTAAAGACCTGGAATGGCTTTGCACCAGACAAGGAAGGAGAATTTGACTTGTGTCATATTTTGCTTTTCTCTCTGAGACCTAGTAGTGCTTCTTTATCAGACAGTCAATAAATTTTGTTGAATGGCCTAGAACTGATGATGATGATGATAGCAACTAAAACTTACATGGCATTTACTATTACCAGGCACTGTTCTAAATGTTGTTAAATACTCAGTGCTGTGGAGTAGGTTCTCTTTTTATCCAGATTTAACATAGATGATATAGCAAAAATATTGAACTCATACCTGGACAGAGAAACTGTTTACTTTGGATACATGAGTGATATCCATCCAGAGTAGATTGTGAAGAATGTAGTCATATGAGAGTCTCTCAGGAGAGTATGAGGCAAGACCTTTTCTTCCAATCTGTAAAACCAGAAAAGCATGGGGATGGAGGGCTTGTTATTTTTATTCATTTTGTTTGTTATATAGCTTTATTGAGATTTCACATATCATAAAATTCACCCATTTAAATTATATAGTTAAGTGGTTTTTATTAATAGTATATTCATAGTTGTGCCATTAACACATTGTAGTTTTAGAATTTTTCAGTATCCCAAATAGAAACCCTATACTCTTCCTCTTTCCTGCTCCCCACCCCTCCCTCCTAGCCCCAGCTAGCCACTAATCTACTCTCTGTCTCTATGAATTTGCCTATTCTAAATATTTCACATACATAGGATCATACAACGTGAAGTCTTTGTGACTGGCTTCTTTCACTTAGCATAATGCTTTCAAGGTTCATCCATGTAGCATACATCAATACTTCATTCCTTTTTTATTGCCAGTTAATATGTCATTATATATATGGATGTACCATCTTTTGTTTATCTCTTCATCAGTTGATGAGATGCTTCTACTTTTGGGCTTTTTTATATAGTACTGCTATGAACATTTGTGTACAAGTTTTTATGCAAACTTATGTTTTGAATTCTTTTGAGTATATGCCTAAGAGTATAATTGCTGGATCATATAGTATCTGTGTTTTTAATATTTTGAAGAACTGCCAAACTATTTTACAAAGTGGCTGCTCTATTTTACATTCCCACCAACAGTGTATGAGAGTTCCGCTTTCTCCACATCCTCACCAACACGTGTTATTTTCCATTATTTTTGTTCTAGCCATTCTAATGGATGTAAAGTAGTATCTCCTTATTGTTTTGATTTGCATTTCCCTAATGACTAATGATACTGAGCATCTTTTCATATGCTTATAGGCCATATTATGTCTTCTTCGGAGAAGTGTCTAATCAAATCTTTGCCCATTTTGTATTGTGTTTTTTTATTATTGATTTGTAAGAGTTCTTTATATATTCTGGTTACAAATCCCTTATGTGATTTGCAAATGTTTTCTACCATTCTGTGGGTTTTCTTTTCACTTTCTTGATGATGTCTTTGGAAGCATAAACATTTTAAATTTTGATGAAGTTCAGTTTTTCTATTTTTTTTCTTTTGTCACTTATGCTTTTGGTATTATATCTAAGAAACCATTGCCTAATTCAAGATCACTAAGATGTACTCCTATGTTTTCTTCTAAGAGCTTTATAGTGTTAGCACCTACAGTTAGGTCAATGATCCATTTTGAGTTAATTCTTACATGTGATGTAAGGCAGGGGTCCAGCTTCATTCTCTACATGTGAATACCAGTTGTTTTAGCATCATTTATTGAAAAGACTATTCCTTCTCCATTGAATTGCCCTGGTGCCCTTGTCGAAATCAATTGACCATAAATGTGAGAGTTTTTATATGGATTCTCTATTTTATTGATCTATATGTATTTCTTTATGTCAGTACCATACTGACTTGATTCCTGTAGCTTTGTAGCAGATTTTAAAATTGGGAGATATTGGTCTTTCAACTTTGTTCTTCTTTTTCAAGATTATTTTAGCTATTCATTTTCATATGAATTTTAGAGTCAACTTGTCAATTTCAGCCACAAAAAAAAGAGAGAAAAAAAAGAAAAAACCTGGAATTTGAACAGGGAGTAGATTGAACCTAAAGATAAATTTGTAGAGTGGTAGAGTGTTGCCATTTTAATAGTCTTAAGTCTTCTACCCAATGAATATGAATGTCTTTGCATGTGATTTTTTTCAGTGATGTTTTATAGTTTTTAGTGTACAAGTCTTGTGCTTATTTTGTTAAATTTATTTCTAGGTATTTTTTTTTTGCTGCTATTAAAATGGGCTTGTTTTCTTAATTTCATTTTTGTCTCGTTCATTGCTAGTGTATAGAAATACAATTTTTTGTGTGTTGATCTTATATTCTGCAACTATTTATTAGTTCTAATAATTTTTTGTGGGTTCCTTAGGATTTTCTATACATAAGATCATGTCATCTATGAAAAAAGAGAGATTTACCTTTTCCTTTTCAATGTGGGTGCCTTTTATTTCTTGCCTTGACTGAAACCCCCCAGTTCAACAACGAATGGTAGTGGCTGTAGAAGACATTCTCCTCTTGTTGCTGATCTTAGGGGCAAAATAATTAGTCTTTCCCCATTGAGTCTGATGTTAGCTGTGAGTTTTCATTTATTTGTTTTTGAAGGAAGGATGAGATTGAATTTGATAGGTGCTCCAGGCAGCAGGTTCATGTTAAGAGGAAGCAAGAAAGGTTTAGATTGAGGTTCAGCTAATGTGTATTGAATTAGGGGTCCCTGGGAGGAATGGGAGTCTTTTTATAATAGAATGAAATGGCTCAAAGCTAAAATTACAGGTCTTGGACAGCTTAGTGTCTTTTGACCTTTCCAGCCAGGTAGACTGGCTTCACCCTCTGCAGAACTTTTCCACCAGTTAGCTTAATGAATCTGTGTTGGTAGGGAGTTCTGTGTGTAGATCAAATCATGATCTACAGGTTTAGACTCAGGTTTAGAAGGCAGGAGAAATAAAAGAAAGGTGGCTCTCCTTGACAAGGTCCGATTTCTTTTTTTTTTTTTTTTTGAGTCAGAGTCTGCCGTGGCATCAGCCAGGCTCACAGCAACCTCAAACTCCTGGGCTCAAGTGATCCTCCTACCTCAGCCTCCCTAGTAGCTGGGACTACAGGCATGTACCACCATGCCTGGCTAATTTTTTCCATTTTTGGTAGAGACGGGGTCTCGCTCTTGCTCACACTGGTTTTAAACTCCTGATCTTAAGCGATCCCCCTTCCTCAGCCTCCCAGAGTGCTAGGATTACAGGCATGAGCCACCACGCCCAGCCAACAAGATCTGATTTCTGAGGACTGTGTTTATTGCTCAGTATGTTCTGTATACAATTGGTACTTTGTAGATTTGGGCTTAACTTCTATTACTTGTACATTGTACAAACTTAAGTCTGTTTAGCCTGTGTCTCCTAACTCCTCAAGATGGTAAATTTCCTAAGTACAAGAATCATGCCTGTGCCTTAATATGTGCCCTGAATGTGTAAAGCATTTACTGTGTACCAGTAAATAGTTTTTAAAGTATTGACAGGCCAGGCGCGGTGGCTCAGATTGTTTGAGCTCAGGAGTTCGAGACCAGCCTGAGCAAGAGCGAGACCCCGTCTCTACCAAAAATAGAAAAAATTAGCCAGGCATGGTGGCACATGCCTATAGTCCCAGCTACTCGGGAGGCTGAGGCAGAAGGATCACTTGAGCCCAGGAGTTTGAGGTTGCTGTGAGCTAGGCTGATGCCATGGCACTCTAGCCGGGGCAACAGAATGAGACTCTGTTTAAAATAAATAAATAAATAAAATAAAGTATTGATAAAGGTAAATA
>CAUYPO010109027.1:0-21485 GCA_963574435.1 Cheirogaleus major
CCTAGCTACTTGGGAGGCTGAGGCAGAAGGATTGCTTGAGCCCAGGAGTTTGAGGTTGCTGTGAGCTAGGCTGACGCCATGGCACTCACTCTAGCCTGGGCAACAGAGACTCTGTCTCAAAAAACAACAAAAAAAAAGTTATTTCTACTTTGACAAATATGTTTAAGCATACTTCTGGTAAAAACCAATAAAAATGATCTATTAGTTCCTAATCTTTAAGCAAAAGGCACTGAATTAACCTGATAATCAATTTGTTATAATTTTAAGAAAAAGAAATAGCTGTTTAAATTTCCATGTTTTATATACATACCAAACACTTCAATAAACACTCTGAAAATTAATTTTAAAACAAGATGAATGGATAAAATTTTTTCAGTCAAGACAATGAAATTTTCTAGCTAATTAAAAATTTAAGAGATCCTGTTCTTGACTCTTTTACTTATTCCCTTACAGCCTACATCTATTTAAGCACCAACTACTCTCCTAAACCAGAGAAACAAAACTCTGATTTCTATGCCCTCATAACAGTGGAGGTGTCATACAGCATAACTTCACTTTCCCAAGGCATACCTGCTGACCAGTTTTTTAAATTGGCCATACGATAAAGTCCTACTAGGTAATAATGTGTCAGATAGTTTTAACAAGTAATAGTAAGAGAAACACTAATGGAACATTACATTTAAACATTAACCCTTTTCCCATATGGAGGTAGGGAAGAGAGAGACAGGTTAGGGTAGCACGTATACCCTACCTGTCAGCAGTCTTGATTGCTACTTGAGCTTTAGTAATAGCAGAAGCACATTCATCTAATTGCTTATTTATTTTATCAAGTTTGTCTTGTTGAGCCTTGAGTTTATGGTTATTGATTTCTACGATGATATTATGTAAGCGTTTAACTTCGGCTTCTACTTTACCAGCTTTCTCAGCCACACCATCATATTCTGAAATTAAAAATTAAAGAACTTAATTTGTGTTTTTATGCTAATAAGCATCACATGTTAGATGTAAATTTCTTCAGTGACTTAACATGATGCATGAAAACCCATTTTTAAAATTTGGGGAAAAGCACCGTTAAAAAACCAGAATATCCTATGTCAGAACAATGTTGTAACAACACACAAAGTTAAATTCTCTGGCTTGGCTGTTAACACACCCATTTCTTTCTTAATGACTTCATGTTCTTAGCTTCTTTTTAAAGTTCTTTCCAACTTTCTCTTAGGGCATTTCCTGGACTATAGGCTGCATGATTTTTAGCCATAAATTATGTGCCTGACTCAATATTAATTTGCCCATGGTGAAGAAATTGTGGTTATTTTCTTTTGCTAACCTAAATTAGCAGTCCACCATGTCATAACAAAATGGAGATACGATGAACTGGTGCTCTTCCCCGTGACAAAGTTAACATCTCCCAGATTCCCATGCAGCTAGGGTTTAGACATAATCTAGGTCCTTCAATCAAAAGTACTTGAATTAATTTGGAAGGCACAAGTGATGAATTGGACTTTCTGTTGGCAAGTAGTCACACAAAAGTCTGAATTTTCTGTGATGGAGTTAGAAGTTCTCAAGTCCAGTCAATAGCTCTGCGAGTATTGGCAGGCAGTGGCATCAACATTGATCGTGTGAATTATAGTGGGTACAGTGTGCTTTTGTTGTTGGTAGTTGTAGTGGACATTTTCCCAATTGGAGAGAATTCTATTTGGAGATGAGGCAGTAGCTCCTTTGATGGTTCTGCAGAGCAGCTCTGGAAATTATTCTTGAATGTTCAATCTAGAAACTTTCTTTAGCTATCCCAATGATTCTGTAAACACTCTAATACCCTGTTTACACACATAACACACATGTGCATACACCACACAAATCCTAGTTACACCAGCCTGAGTGGATTCTCTATACTTGAATCCTAATCACTATATAATACAGGAAGGATGAAGAGATGGCAAAAAGGTGGAGAATTCAAGCTATCAAGAATACCTACATCTAGAAAGGCAATCAGAAATGGTGAGCTAACTGGTGTATAGTTTTTAACTCTTGAACATATTTGTATTTTTAAATAATGGCTATAGTAAATTCTATCTAAATCTATACAAACATTTTGAAGATAAATTGTTAAATATAGAATAGCGGCTTCAGAATTACAGACTGTCTGTGTCACAGTTTTTCCATCCTACTTCTGGTAGATATGTTACTATAGATACATGGTGGGTACTTAAAAACAAGAAGGAAAATGCTCGAAAGAATCTCTTTGGGAGCATATTCGTGATATAAGCCTTCCCAGCTGCATACCTGACCTACTCTCTAATTATTATAAATGGTGGTGCTCTACCCCACAAGTGAGCCAAGCCCACAGACAGCTTAATGGAACTTCAACCTTAAAAAACATCACTGTGAGCAAGACAATTCCATCCACAAATGCAATAAAGTAGACCTGAAAAACAGTAATTACTAGTGTTAGCAATATATTAGGACTTGCATATATTTATTAATAATATCCTTACGAAAATAAGGAATCGATAAGCCACCTAAAAAGGCAGGGTTTTTTGTTTGTTTGTAAGACCCAGATAGTGATCTCAGAAATTAAGTAGAGTGTTGGAATTAAACTCAATAGATGGGCTGAAAAATCAGGCTAAAGAATTCTCTGATAATGTATTGCAAAAAGATAAATCAGAAGTTAAGAGATTTGAGAGATCTTGAAATTCCAATATCTGCCTAATGACAGAAAAGACAGGAGTGAGGAAACAGTAGTTTTATCTGTCCAACCCTTTTCTCTCAGCAAATCCTACTTCCCTCTTCCTGTGCCAAATACCCATATACCTTCAAGAACTTTGTGGTCCTTCTTAGAATATAATGAAGGTTCACTGTTGTCTGCTGGGGTCACTAGCTGAGATATAAGCCAGGAAGTGGCTTGTGGTATAACCCACCTTTCCCCTCTCGAATAAGCAGTTTTTTTCACGTGCATACCATTTATTCTCTATGTATACTGTTGGAGTGATTTAGTTTCTCCAAATCCTCAGTTTTCTACATCTGTAACTACTATTTGAAGAGTTTTTGCAAAGATTAGGGCCAAAGTATACAAAGTATGAAATTAAGAGCATGAGCTCTGGAATCAGACCTACCACCTATTCCTATACTACCACTTGCTGTGTGACCTGAAGCAAAGTATATAAATACACACCACTCTGTGCCTCAGTTTCTTTATTTGTCAAATGAGGCTATCAATAGTACTTACTTTGTAGGCTTATGAGAATTAAGTAATAACAAAAATCATAGAATAGTGCAGTGATTTGCATCTAATATATATATTATTATTCTACAAACTGCTATCTTAAACATTGCAAACTTTGACAATCTCAAAAAATGTTTCTATCTTTAAACGTACCTGTTTTGAAAGCATTAACATTTTCTTCTAGCAATTTCTGCTTTTTTTTATCAGGGGCTGTAGCAAGTACATTAGCTTCAAGTTCCTTAACTTGGATGTTCAAATATTCTTCTTGCTCTGTTAAACGCTACAGAAACGTTTTAACATTTAAAGTCAGTATTTTAACTTAGTAACAATAATATTTACTTTAAATATTTTGAATTTTAAAAAAGGGCATTTAAAATCTTTAAGAAAAAGATAAACACTAGTAAGGGCAGAAAACATGAATATAAAAAATGAAAATGGTCAACAAACATGAAATGACATATAAGCTCATTACAAAGACAAGTTAAAATGCCATTTTTAGATCACAAGGTAGTAAATTTACAACATTATTAAGACTACCCTGGTGTTCAAAGACATGGAAAAATAATTATTTGCATATGCTACTAGTACTGCATTAAAAATTTATTTTTGAAAACAATTTGGCATTATGCAAAAAATGCCTTAAACATTGTATGCACACTATGTAATATATGTAATTTTACAAATCTTTTCTAAGGAAATAATGGGATGAGTCTAAAATGGCATACCTACAAGAAAGAAACATAATTTATTGAGTGAAGAAAAGTTAGTATGACGTTTAAAAAGCCATATGCGGCAGGGCGCAGTGGCTCATGCCTGTAATCCTAGCACTCTGGAAGGTCCAGGCAGGTGGACTGCTCAAGGTCAGGAGTTCAAAACCAGCCTGAGCAAGAGTGAGACCCCGTCTCTACTAAAAATAGAAAGAAATTAATTGGCCGACTAAAACTATACAGAAAAAAATTAGCCGGGCATGGTGGCGCATGCCTGTACTCCCAGCTACTCGGGAGGCTGAGGAAGAAGGATGGCTTGAGCCCAGGAGTTTCAGGTTGCTGTGAGCTAGGCTAACGCCACGGCAACCTAGCCCGGGCAACAGAGCGAGACTCTGTCTCAAAAAAAATAAAAATAATAAAAAAAGTCATATGCACACTTTATATACATATTACCACATGTATAAATATATTACATGCAAAGTAGGTATTTAAAAAAGTTGAAGGTGATGATCATCTGGGTATTTTCTGAAAACTGTTTTTCTTTTTAAAGTAAGAGTAGACATGTATTGTTTTTACATAATCAAGAAAACATTCCATTTTGAAAAGAAGAAAAATAAAGTGTCATGTGGCTGCTAAATAAGTCATGTTTCTATGAAATACAAATAGAAAACAGGAATAGCTATGGCTGGAGCCAACACTGTGACAGGGCATCATCCATAGTACTAGGGAAACAAAATCAAGAATTAGACCTTCTGCTTTGAAACCCACCCTCCCTTCTCCCTTATATTTTAAAATTGTAAGCAAAAAGCAAAGTGGTTCTGCTAAATTTCTGTCGAATTCCAATAGTTTCAGTTAATGTCTATACACACAAATGCATGCACAAAGGGAATACCTGGATGCTTGCAGTAAACTTCTCTAGTGTATTCCTCATTTCTCGTTCACTATGCCGTAACTTCACTACTGCTTCTTCAAGTTGTACTTTTTGTTCTTGGATTTGCAATGATTTTTTAGAGTCTTTTTGCAACTGTAACTCCATTTTATTTACCTACAAAGAGAAGTATCAGCCAAGCTTTCCCTATGAGTCATTTCAGATTGACAGCAAAGTCAATTAATGAAGAAAACTCAAACTTATGATCTTAAAGACTAGAACAAAAATAAAGAGTCCAATTCCAATCCTTAATCCTAAAAGTTCAACTAATTTCTGTATCACCTAAACAGATGGAAAGACAACTTTAAGTGTTGTACAGTCACTTCTTATTTCAACGAAGGTATAACATTCATACACTTCAGTGGAAGGATATAAACCTATGTTTTGAAAATGTGGGGGGGAAAATTCAAGGCACAACACTTGAAAAGTTAGATATCCAGGACATTTAAGAACATATTTTCAAGTCAACTAAGAGAAAAGTACATACAGTTTTCTGAGGGCAATTATGGAACACAGCAGTTTTTCCTGGACATTTTGTGAAAATATAAAGTAAGTGCAAAAATAAAATATTTTGAAATTAAGATTTGGAAACATACATCACAAGTGTTTGCTCTACTTACACCTTAAAGAATTATTTTAAAAATGGCCAAGTAAATTGTGAAATATCCTTACAATTCAAATGTAATAAATTTTTAAAATGTTGAACATATACTTTCCAGTTAATGTTTTATTTTTCAAACTTTAAAGGTGTTTATATAAGCCCCCCAATCACTTTTAAAAAATACAATCTATTAATTTATAATGTGAGTACGTGATACTTAAAATGGCCAAATTTTGTAGTATGTATGCTATACTTCAATAAAGCTGTTTATAAAAAAAAAACAAATCTGACTACAATTTTAGACATGCTGACCTCCTCCTCAGAGATTTCAACGACAACTGATGAACCCATTCTTCCTTTCATTACTTTACTTCCACCACCAGTCATTGTACCTGCAGAACAGGAGAGAAGTCAGTCTTAAATGTCCCCCCAACAAGATAAAATAAATTCAATGTCAGGAAAAACTATTACCTGATTGTTCTATGATCTGCCCCTGTAAAGTTACCACTCTCCATCTTCTATCTTTTTGATATGCTACTCTTGTGGCTTGATCCAGGTTGTCAGCTACTAAGGTATCCCGTAAAGCAAAGTAAAAAGCTTGGCGAATTTCTTCATCTTTTACTTTTACTAAATCAAATAACCGAGGAGTATTTTCAGGAGTTTGAATTTTGGTCATTTTTTTTGCCCATACAGCCATCTAAAAGTAAAAACATATATATAATAAAGAACATGTAGTTTCTTCTAGGTATGATCTTATCTACTAAAAATCCTAAGAAATCACATAAAAAAGCTATTAAAATAAATGAGTTCAGCAAGGTTATAGGATCAAGATCAATATACAAAAATTGTACTGCTGTACAAGAGCAATGAATAGTCAGAAAATGAAATTAAGAATTCCATTTACACTATCATAAAGAAAACCCCCAAAACATGGGAATAAATTTAATGAAAGAGACATAAGACGTGTATATCGAAAGTTATAAAATTAGACCTAAATAAAATGGAAGGCATCCCCGGTTCATGAATCAGAGATTTAATACTGTGAAGATAGCACTACTACCTAACTGGATCTACAGATTCAATGCAACCTGCATTGAATGCAATCAAAATCCCAGTCACTGGCCTCCCTCACTCCCCACCCTACTTTTGGGGCAGAAACCAACTAGCTGATCTAAAAATTCATATGGAAATTCAAGAAACACAGAATATCCAAAACCATATTGATAAAGAACAAAATCTGAAGAATCGCACTTCCTGATTTCCAAACTTACTAAAAAGCTATAATAATCAAAACAATGTGTTGTACCAGCACAACTAATAAGATTTAGAGTCCAGAAATAAACCCTTACATTTATACTTGGCTGATTTCAACAAGGGTGCCATGAAAACTCAATGGGGAAAGAACAGTCTTTTCAACAAATGGTCCTGGAACAACTGGATAGCCACATGCAAAACGTAAAGTTGGATTACCATTTTATACCATATATAAAAAGTAACTCAAAATAGATTAGAAACCTAAATGGAAAAGCTACTATAAAACTGTTAGAGAACAGAGGAGGTAAATCACTGTGCCCTTGAATTAGGCAGTGGTTTCTTAGAATTAAAAACTCCTGTACCTCAAAGGACACCATCAAGAAAGTAAAAATACAATCCAAAGAATGGAAGAAAATATTTGTAAATCTTATTATCTAACAAGAGATTTGTATCCAGAATAAAATACTTACAACAAAAAGATAACCAATTAAAAAATGAGAAAAGGTGGAACCCATTCTACTAAGTGAAGTATCTCAAGAATGGAAAAACAAGCACCACATGTACTACCAGCAAATTGGTATTAACGGATCAACACCTAAGTGGACATATAGGAATAAGATTTATTGGGTGTCGGGCAGGTGGGAGTGGGGAGGAAGGGATGGGTATATACAAACATAATGAGTGAGATGTGCAACGTTTAGGGGATGGTCATGCTTGAAGCTCTGACTTGAGGTGGGAGGGGGACATGGGCAATATATGTAACCTTAACATTTGTACCCCCATAATATGCTGAAATAAAAAAAAAAAAAAAAAAGGAGAGGGAAAGAAAGAAAAAAAAATGAGCAAAGGATTCAGACATTTCTCCAAGGAAGATAAACAAATGGTCCAACACATTAAAAGATATTCAATATCATTCATCATCAGGGAAATGCAAATCAAAACCACAATGATATACCACTTCACATCCACTAAGATGAATATAATCAAAAAGATGTACAACAAGTGCTGGTGAAGATGTAAAGAAATTGGAATCCTTATATATGCTGGTGGGAAATGGTACAGCCACTGTGGAAACAGTATGGCAGTTTCCCAAAATGATAAATAGAATTACCATATGACCTAGCAATTCCACCTCTAGGTATATAACCAAGAGAACTGAAAACTCATGTTCACATAAAAACTTGCACATGGATGTTCATGCAGCATTATTGTCAAAGCAGTCAAAAAGCGGAAACATCAATGTCCATCAGCTGATGAATGGTTATATAAAATATGGTATTATCCATATAGTGAAATATAATTTGGCAATAAAAAGGAAGAATACATAACACAACATAGATGAACCTGAAAACCTGTTAAGTAAATGTAACTATATATAAAAGGCAGCATATTATATGATTCCATTTATATGTCTAGGACAGATAAATCTATAGAGACAGAAAAGTAAATTAGTGGTTGCCGTGGGAGACGAAGTATGAAGAGTGACTGCTAACACCTATAGAGTTTAATTTCGAGGTAGCAAAAAAAAGATTCTGAAATTAGATAGTGGTCATTGTTGAATAACCTTGTGAATATACTAAAACCCACTGAGCTGTGTACTTTAAAATGGTGAATTTTATCCTATGTGAATTATATCTCAATAAAGGCTTTCTTTTTTTTTTTTTAAAAAGTAGTCATTGATGATAAAGTTAGAAACAAACTACCAGTCACTCAAACATTGGTGGTCACTCTAACACTGGAATGTATATTCCTTTAGTGGAGGCACTACAAAGTTTTTTTTTTTTGTAACTGCAATCCAGGAACCTAAAATAATCCTCAAATCTTATTAGGTGTTCACTAACTGTGAGCAAAAAGCTAGAATCCAAAAACAAAAAACACTTAGCACTGAAAAAGTAAATTACAGGTAGCTTATTAATACCCACCTTATCTAAACCTATAAAGGTTGCAACTCCAATATTTTGTCTTTTAAGGAAGTTTACGCATTCTTGGGCTGTATCAATAGAATCAACAACGATGTAGTCTAATGCATGACAACAGGATGAAATAGCAACATCATATTTTTCATCAATGGCTCCTAAATCCCCCTAATAATTTAGAGGGGAGAAAAAGGAATTAGACAAAAGGCAGAGAGGATCATTTCATCACTATTCATACAGATTTTTAAAATTACTTTTAATCGAAAAATTATGTAAATATGGTTTTTAAAAAGTAAAAAGTTACACAACAAAAAGTTTTAAGTGTCCTCACTCCCAACCTTCCCCTTCTATAGAGGCAATCACTGCAAGTAGTTTTTAATCCACCTTTAAAAAAAGTTTATAGATATGCAGTTTGAATTTTTAATGAGCACAGAATGAAAGAACTGTATTCATTTCATGAAAATATATAACGTGAAGACATGAAACCTAAATGTCCTATAAATAAAACTTATAAAACTGACTTATTGAAAGCCATCTAAAGTCCTGATGAAGCATTTGTCTGTTTATCAACCTACTAATTAGCTATTTAGCAGCACTCACTGACTTTAGTTTTCCTTGAGAGTGAATACATAGGATACATTGTAAATCTTCAAGAAAATAAGGTGCAAGTCACTTGATATAAGACACAGCACAAAAACAACTTTGCTGGGTCATTTTCATTTGCCTTTCTCAATCACCCTTTCTGTTCTCCTCCTTGGGAAGGCTAAGGAACTGCATCAGCTGGATCCTTTGGCTCTCAAGCTTTAGCCAATATAAGGTATCAGCTGGAAGACTGGAGGGCAGGAGATAAATGGGGCTGAGGTATTTAATTTCCCTTTTTCCTCCAGACCACAGTTCCTCTCCCTCTTGAGGCTCAGGAACAATAATGATCCCCACTGTTGATAGCCTTAGGTTTTTAAGATTATCCCTGTTGACTTCTCTAAGCTCCAGTCAAAACCTTAAGTGTATGAAAGCCAAAATATCAATTACAAAAAAAAAAATTTTTTAAGAGAGAGTCTCACTATGGTGCCTAGACTGGAGAACTCCTTGGCTCAAACGATCCTCCCACCTTGGCTTCAAGTAGCTGGGACTACAGATGTGCTAAATTTCTTAGTTTTAAAAAAAGGATAAAGTAGTTTTAAGTGTGCTTATCATTACTAGTTTTTTTCCTTGATATGTATAAAATGATCATAATTATCCAAAACTAAGTAAATAAAACCCAAAAAACTATAAGAGCAAAATGCTAAAAAATATCTCTTAAAACAAAAATGAATGTTATTTTATGTAGAGTGACAATATACAGTTCTTTAAGTCAAGGAAAGAAAACATTTAATGTCTTTCTTAAAAAAAATGTAAAGTCATTCCCCAATAAATCTACCTTACCAATCTTCCATATATTCCTGGAATCCTACCAGATTTTTTTTCTTGAATTATTGCATCAAGGACTTTCCCCCTACTTCGATTCATTGTTAAAGAGCTCTTTGCTTCTTCAACTTTTTGGAAAAGATCATGAACCAAACTTTTGAAGTTTATTTCTTCTTGTGTAAGTTTCTGAAGTTCTTTTTCGTTCTAAAAATGAGAAGTAAAGAAAACGAAACCCAGAAGCATTAGCTCCTAAATATACCCAACCATAGCATTGAATTAGTTGTAATGCTTCAACAATAATAAAGGAAAAGACCAACAATAAACACTTGAACTAGACATGAGTTACCATATAGCAACTACCGGTTTGGTTTTGAAAAATATGGAAGGCTCTCTTGTTTTAAAAGGACCATAAATTATTTGGGTCAATAAAAGGGAACTTAAGTATAATATGGTTCCAGGAACAGTCCCTCCTGATAGACAAGTAGAGCTAGGGCTGTGGAAATCCTAGTTTGGCACCACATAGTCATGCATGAGTGTGCCCTAATAATCGCTAACTTCTGCCCTAATTAAAAGCAGACCTAGGAACAGGACCCTAGGTATGAGTGACCAGGTAGGACTATAGTTATAAATAAAGGGAAAACAAAATAAAAGAACATCTCTGAAATGAATGGGAGAAAGAATGACTGGTAACAATGTCAACAAGAAGAAACACACACAGCAAACACAAACCCAAATGCTCAGTTTCTCAATCTCCAATTTAGCAGCAGCCATCTTTTCTAACTGATATTCTCCCCTATCTCCTGGCTTTAAATTATTTCTATTACTTGTTGCACTGGGATAAAGTAAAACTAGGTTATAGATATAATTTATCTAAAAATAAACTGAATCACTAGGAAGATGGAAGCAGTCACTGGATGTAATTCAATTTACATTTAAATTATACATGGTCATGTAATTCCCTGATGACCAGTGTACAATTTACTAAAATGAAAACGATATTTTCAGTATAATTTCTCTTCAAATAGCATTTTCTACTGCCATCTTGTTTAATGATCCAGGCTTTGGAGATTAAAGTTTATGAAATTCCTTAGATATCTAATTCACTCAAGGATGGGGGGAGGGCACTGATGAGCTAAATGATAGATCTTGATTACTTTATAACATTTTGGAGTACCATCAGAGAAGAAATTACATTCATAAATTCAAAAACAGAAAAACTACACTAAGATAGTTGTTTGCATATTCATAATACATATATATATTTATGCTTTTCATTTAGCCTTACATGAGTTGCCTCTACTTAAGATTTGGGAAAACACAAACTTTCTTTTGTTTAAATTATTTCCATGGGGGGTGCTGTTAGTAATGTGCTGTTTGATGCTTTGGGGGAGAATATATTAATAGTTTCTTAATAGTTTCAATTCATATCACATGCAATACTGAAGTGCTGACCACATTCTTTCAAGATTACACTAAATGAAAAAAATATTTAATCTATGTACCAGTCACTTTAGATGCTGAGATTAAAAACACCATCATAAATTTGTAAATCTAGGGTTGACAATGTTCAGATGAAATACAGAAACAAAGATTTACCTTCTTTAATTCTTGTTCAGTTTGAGGGATCTTTGCCTTGATATCTCCAATTGCAGCTTTCCTTTCTTTGAGAGTCTCAGAAGCTGCAATTAGAGCTTCTTTGGCCTTACTTAACTGAGACACTGCAGTATTATGACGACTGAGATAGATATCAAGTTCTGACTGGGCTACCTCCATCTTTGAACGTGCTTCGTTTACCGATTTGTTGAAATCCATAAGTTCTTTCTCTCGACTCTGTTAAAATACAAGTCCATCAAATCTGAAATATATCTATTTTTAAAACCTAAACTGAAATGGAAACTATACATTTTAATTTCAATTTAAGAAAGGAGAATCTACAAGCATAGTATATAGAAATAAAGAATTCTTACAAGTGGGCTAGACTAACATTTTTTGCCTAGTTGTCAATGTTCACTTTTTTCAACTGATTTCCTAAGAGCTTTGTGAGGTAGATCTTAGTATCCTCACTTTAGATATTAAAACAAAAAAGGATTGAAAAAGCAAACAAATTTGGGTCTAACTCTAGATTCCACATGCTTTCTGCATTATCAAGTATAAGAAGTATTCAGCAGAAAGTTTCCTCAAGCATATTTACGTTGAAAATCTTTATGTTATGCTAAGGAATTTAAATTTAAGTCCTAGCTTGTCATTAACACAGAGTGAAAGGCACATAAGGAATATTCAATATATATTAAATGAACAGTGAAAATCCACTACCCATAAAGTATTCTATCGTGAAAGCTACTGCACTATCCACTGCCACTTTATCACATAGGTATCCCACTCATAAAGTTTTGTAGTGTGACATTACAACATGGCCATATTGCAAAGCAGAGCCTACTAGGCCGGTGCCCTTTTATGCAATCAATTCAATTATCATTATCTATTAAAATGTGCATTTAATATGCTCAGCAATGTAAAAAAAAAGGCTGTGGTAAACATAGATAACTTCATGTTTATACTCTTGTTGAGTAGATAATACATATCAGTGTGACAACCTCATGTTCTCTTGTTTTACTAATAAAGTGCTAAAATAACATGATAACTAACATTTATTAACTTCTTTCTAGGTACTTTATAAGAACATATATACCTATACTTAGTGTGGCCCCAGGTTTTATAGAAGGCAACCTATTAGTTATGGCAAATAATTTAAGAGATGAAAAAGAAAATGTGGATATTATTAAACAGGCGTAAGAGTGGCACATATAATGATCAAAGTACTATATTTGACAATATTATATTTTCTGCAACCACTACAAATTCTCATTAACTTTTTTTTAAAAAGTAGAAAATAAGAGGAAAATAAGAGGAACAAGTCTAAGTCTAGACTGACTAATTTTAAAAATGTTATATATTAAAAGTCCAAACTTTTTCTTTTAACAGTTTTTAGTATTACTGAAACAAGTTAAAGAAAGTTATTTGCTTCAAGTTAAAGAAAATAAAAGGGCCACCAAAATAAACATTGACAAAAAAATCTTACTTCTTTTTCTTTCTGAAGATCTTGTGTTTCCTGTTTAAGGCTATCCATAACTTCTTTTAATTTTTTTTCTTCTTTCTCTTTTTCCTTCTCAAGGACATTGCTTCTAGTTGTTGTCTCAGTTATGATATTCTCACTCTTGGCAGGCACACCTTTAAATTCTTCAACCTGCGATTATAAAATAAAGTTACAGGCACATACACCTTCAGGCTATCCAATACTATCAATATCTGACTTATTCTCAGGGTCCTCTAGGTCTTTGTTGCTTTCTTGGTAATTAAATTTAAACTAGCTGGCTTTAACAAATATTTTCCTAACCATTCACTGTAATTTCTATATTCTCTCAGTCTAATGGTAAAACTAATTTTATAAACTCCTGATTTCTTATGAGAGAAAATTCTCCCTGGCAGGGCTTAAGGTCCGTCTCCCTTCTCCCCCTGATTTCAGACTGCAATTATCCTTCTTCAGATATATCAACATGCTCTGATCATATGGACTTTTCTAAACTATCTTTCACGGTATAACATAACTTATCATAAATTATCTTCACTTCCTCCCCGACCCTCGCAAATCCCAAAATCTTTCACAACATTACGCTTCTAGTCACCATATAGGATAAATTCTGTCCAATTTGGGGTTACTCACAAATCCTTGTCATTTTGTCTGCTTTGATCATCTAGTATCAGAGAAATTTAACATTTCCCAAAATATAGTGTTCCTCAAACATCTACTCAACATAGTATTAGCTTACTGAGCACAAAGCATTTTGTAAACAAACATATCTGGAAAATGCTTATAAGGTAAAGCGGAGCCTAAACTATAATTACTATGCTATTATATGGAATGAAGCTTTTTTGGGAGGTGGGAGGGGTGGGGTTTATGTATCATATCTATTAATATTATATAGGGTTATGATAGTTTAAGAGACTCCAAATTAATAGATCCTTAGAGTCTGGCTCCTAGTAAGTTAGGCTTTTCCATATTCTAGTGTAAATTTTTTTTTTTTAAATCCTAAGAATTGCTAATCAACCCTCTGTTGTAAATTATGATCATCATGCCTCTTTTTAAAAATTATGCTCTGATTCTGTTAAGTTTGATTTTTGTAGAAGACAGGTAATATTTTTAAAAGTCTATAATACTTAATCAAAAGTAACTTTTTAAAACCACTGGTCTGGAAAAGTTAAAATTATCACCAAAATGGAATTCCTGATTTGGTAAATGCTTTCCCAGTAACATATACTTAGCATTCAGAATCCTAACACATTCGCTTAGGCAAAAAGGGGCAAGCACATCCATGAGAAATAATAAAAAGTAGGTATGATATTCAGACATAAAATTTTAAGGATTTTCCGAAGACCTACCTTTTCTTTATCTTTTTGAAGTTGTTTCTCCAGTTTTTTGGCTTTACTCTTAGCATGTTTTAATTTTTCCCTACCTTGAACATCTTTTAAATCTAGCTGTGTATATTTTTCTTTATTCTCCTCAATAAATTTTGTAATTTTATTCAGTTTCCTAGCAAAACAAGTAAATTATTAGTCATTACTTTGCATATTAAGATATTTTAAAGCCATGTTATAGATCTTTCTTAGAACACTTCCTGTATAAACATCTGAAGCTCTCTTTAGGTAGGATCCTAAAATCTTCCTACCATAAGCTAATCCTCCCGATAGATAAAAAAAAAAAAGCTGTTAAAACTTGTGATTATATAGTTACCTTGCCTTTCTAAGCTGGACAGGAAATACTACATTTTCCAGTGACTAAAATGTCTAGGCATATAAAAATGTTATCATAAAAGTAAAAATTATTTTAAAGAAAAAGAAACTTACATAGGTAAGAAGAGATACTGCTGTACTCGAATACTGGCACACAGATATCCAAAAATTTTATCGTGACCCTACTATCTAGAAAAACTCAAATTCTACCTCTGAATCACGTTAATTGATCAGGTCAAATATTTATTTTTACTGTTTTGTTACTGTGTTCTGCCACTAGGGGGTAGCATGTCCCATTATTTTATTTATGACTTCTGGGTTGGGCATTCAATCTGTAAAGATGAATTGAATGCTAAACAATAAAGATTTTTTTTTTTTGCAAAAGGAGACCATTTTATATGCTGGCAAATGTACTACACTCCTAATGTGCCGGCAGTAAGTTTATATATAGACACACGTCATAAAATTGATTAAATCTTTCTAGTACAGTACTTTCCAAAAGATTCTTACTTCTCTACATCCTTTACATCTTTATTTTTAGCCTTCATTTCATTTGACAGTATATTGCTCTTCTCATTAATTTCTTTGGTATCTTCGTGAATTTTTTCCTTTTGAGTTTCCATTTCAGCAATTCGTTTCTGCAGATCATAACTAGAGTAAGGAAAACAAAGAGAAACAGGAGATACTAAACCACCATTTCTAAAACTGTGTAATTATTTTAGTAGAATCAGCTGTTTCTAAAATAGTCTTAACTACAGTCAATTCACTACTAGGCTATGGAGGGGGAAAAAACCCCAGGGTCAAGGTTAGAATTTAGAAACAAAATACGTCTATCATAAACAAAAAATTTAGATCTGCTATTACATGAATTTAAAAAGTATATAAAAGTATAAAATATGGTAATAAGTACCTGTGAAACCACCTCCCAACTTAAAGCAGGATACTAAAAAGTCAACTTCAATGATTTGGTAATTAACCCTAATTTAATGAATTCATCACATGTAACAATTTTTAGAGATTCTTTTACTCAAATTTTCACATTTCTAATACAGGAAAAGAGAAGGGCTTTTACTTAATGGTTAGAAAGCTAATATAAAAATTCATAAATGAAGGCACTTACATATAATACTGACAAACATGGCTCTTTTTTCTAAATATTTCATTTTCCAAGGTAAGAAATTCAATCGCTATGTTTTTCTCTCCTTCTAAGGCGTCCTTTTCCTTTTCTACCATCTTAACTCTGTTTAACTACAAAAATTAAAAGTTTAAACACATTCTTCATATACACAGTCTGAATTTAAAATATACCAACATTAGATAAAATCTATTAACAAGGAGAATGCTCATCTTAAATGTTAATATAAAAATATAAATTTCAGTGTAAGACAGTAAACAGTTCATTATAAAATATCATAACATGAATATCTATCCGACTCTAAAATGTGTTAATCCATAATCCATTCTAATTTATAAGAAAAGTCTAAAGATTCACCTTCTCTCCTCTGTGTTCATTTAATATTTCAACTCTTCGACACAAGACTTTAATAGGTTCATTTAGCCGTCCACAACCAATTATATCTTCTAAGTATTCAAGCATACCCTCGTCGTGTTCAGTCTGGCCTTTTGGTTTCATCATAGCAATTTGTTCAACTTCACCCTTTAAAAAAGTCATATTTCATACTCACTGTATATGTTTAGCTAAATCAATCTTAAGTGAGAATTGAGAGAAGTCAATTAACAAACCCAATAGTAATGAATTAAATGATGTACATTAAGTAGCTTTAATATTTAGTAAGATACAAATAAAAGTGTTCTCTCCACTGACATTCTGAAGTTTTAATTATACAGAAGGGGATAAGGGATGTGAATTTATACTGTTACATAAATTCTTATAAAATTATAATATATACATATACACATACACACACACCAAGCCAAAGGAAGATCTCCCCATTTAGAATGTTCTTTTAATGTAAATAAATAACACTTAACATTTCTATTAAGCGAAATTGAGCAAAGCATTCATTTAATCTGTAATTCAATTATAGCAGCAACACTGTCAACTGTTAATAACATAATTGGAGCCCCTGTTCTAAAACAAAGAATTTTCAAAAAGAAATTGTACTAAGACTCAAGGTCTTGAGACCTTGAAGTCGTAAGTATTACTATACTTTCTCTACAAAGCTGGTATTATGAGTTCCTCAACAAGTGATAGGTTTCATAAGGATGTCAAAAACTTGGCATTTAATTTTCTAAAAACAGGAGCCTTAAATGGAAAAGGAAATGACCTATTTCTCATGGTAATAACAGAAGAAATCTGACCATCTTGGCCAGAGAAAACTAATGGCACTGGTACATAAGACACTGGAAAACTTTCATCTGTAATTACTAATATAACAACTGTAAGCTGTAATTAAAATCTTAGATTAAGTTTATATATTTGTATTTATGCAGTTTAATTATGAAGAGAAAAACAGAAATAAAAATCCACAATCAGTAACTGTCAAGGCTGACTGCCAGGTAGCCATTTAGTTTGATGATGGAGAAAATTTTGTGTGAACATGTTCGGGCAAAATGCTGATATTTGACTTCATAGCATCTATACACTACTACAACAGAACAGGGACAAACAAGTGAAAAAAAAAAATACCTCTTGTTTTCAGCAAAATAACTAAAATGAAGTCAAGAAAAAGAATTACACATTTAAAAAAGTATATTCGAATATCTTAAAGTGAATGAATGAACCTTAAAAATCTGGAGTAATACTTGTTAATGACAAAGCATCTTACTTACCCAAAGCCTTATTATTACAAAAAGTAAAAAGAAAGATAGCAGAACTAGATAAAACAGCTCATTTTAAAATCTACTCAATGAAAGGTGTAATTTTTAATATTTTACACATCACTTGATACTTTGAAAACCTATCAGAGCATGATTATCAAATATAAAGTGAAATTGTTATGCAAGAAGTCTTTTTTATTCACCATAACATTTATCACATCATGTATGAATCATGGTATAAATTAAAATATAATTAAAATTATAAAATTATAATTAATTATTTAATTAAATAAAAATAATTAAAATTAGATATTTATGTAAAATATTTTATGCTCTCAAATGTCAGTTCTTTCCAAACGTTTGCAGCAATAGTTTAAGTTTTAGATAGGATCTAAGTCTGGAAAAATGTCCAAATCTTTGAATTATAACAGGATGAATTTCAGCCATTGAAGAAGCCAAGAATGTTATTCAAAGTTTTTATCTAAGTACGGTTTATCAACAGTGGCACTACTGACATTTTGAGCTGGGAATTATTTGTTGTGTAGAGCTGTGCTGGGCATTATAGTATGCTTAATAGCATCTCTGACCTCTACCCAACTAGATGCCAGTGGAATTCTCCTTCCACCAGCTGTAACAACCCAAACTGTCTCAAGACACAGCTACATGTGCTGGGGCGGGGTGTAGAACTACTCCTAGTTAAGAACCACTGATCTAGAGATTATAGTTTAAATCTTATGAGTTACTGTTTATAATCCAAATAAACAATATCTGACACCCAATATACTACCTAATTAAGTTGAATATCTGAACACCTATTTTAAGATGAATGAAAAACCATGCTAAGAGAAGTTATATTTTAGTGAAATGGCTGTCAAGTATTAGTGAAGTATACATTTTTCAGATAACTAGAAGTTGGGATTCAGTTTAAAAGTTTATACTGATAAAAAAATAAAAACATCACATGTTTCCTGGACAAATTATTTGAAGAAATGGGAATACAGATATTAAGAAATAGCCTTGCACCAGGTGCGGTGGTGTGTACTTGTAGTCCTTGCCACTTGGAAGGCTGACACCAGAGGATTGCTTAAGTGAGCTCAGGGGTTTGAGGTCAGCCTGGGAAACATAGTAAGACCCTGTCTCTCAAAAACAAATGAACAAAAAAATGAAACTGTCTAGCTTTGGGTAAAGCACAGTAGTTGCTTGTTTTTGGTTATTTGTTCCTCCTTCCCCAAATAAAATGAAGGATATATAGCTATGAGTTCCTTTCACTCTAATAAGGTTACCCAGTTAAAAAAAAAGTTAAAAAGATAAGGACATTTATGAATCAAAATATTTCCATCTCAAATCCCATATAACATTATTTTCAATGGTTTCATCAATTGTTATATGCATTCTTCTTTTTTAAACCTGTTACTATATCATTAGATTAGCATTACTGAAACCAACAGGATATTACAGTAAGGCCTTTACTTGTCCTTTGACTATTAAGACTGCTGTGGTATTCCAATGTCAACCTAGGACTTTTTTTGTGGCTCTGTTCCTCAATGTCCTTTGCCTGTTGTACCACTTGCTACCATTTGCTTTCTTCCCTTTTCCACTTTGTGCCATCTCCTATGTAATCTGTGGGCTGACAGTCTGTGCCTAGAGGACCACTTCTTATTTTTTCAGAAAACTGACCCAAATCCATGTAAAATTAAAATATGATTTTAATTTAGGGTAACACATAAATTCAATATAGCTCAAAAATAATTTAAAAGTATCAACCTGAATTAAAGTTACCCTTCCATATTAAGGCTCCAAATTATAAATAGTGATTGGCACGATGACACCAAAAAAATGTTTCAAGTTGTTATAATGCTAGTATCTGAAGCTAACAAAATTGCATAGGTCCCAAATTGTTTTCTCTACTTTCTGTAACTTGAAGCATACTAAACAAGGTTTTAAACACTTTTTCACTGTTATTTTACTATGGATTTTCTATGTTTCAAATTATATTCATATTGTATCATGGACATTAAGCAACTGTAGAAAATATTCAGTATGACTTTTAAGAGTAACAAAAACAGCAAATATGCTTCAAAAGGACATTTATAATATCAAGGGCTTAAATCTTAATATATTGAAGGCTTTGTTGGGTGGCAAACAAGGATACTATGATCCAGTTATAATACTCTTTGATAATCTAATTTTTAGAAATACAGATTAAGACTCTAAGAGGAATGAATAGGTAAAATGCCATTTATCCTTATTCAAATGTAATCCAAATTTTAGCAAGTATGAAATACACAAAACTCAAACATCACATAGCTGTTACAAAGCTTTTTTTCCTAATAAGGCTTCAATGAGTCTTCAGATAAATATGTGTGTGTGGTTTTTTGTTTTGTTTTGTTTTTTTTGAGACAGAGTCTCACTCTGTTGCCCAGGCTAGAGTGAGTGCCGTGGCGTCAGCCTAGCTCACAGCAAACTCCTGGGCTCAAGCAATCCTTCTGCCTCAGCCTCCCGAGTAGCTGGGACTACAGGCATGCGCCACCATGCCCGGCTAATTTTTTCTATATATTTTTAGTTGGCCAATTAATTTATTTATATTTTTAGTAGAGACGGGGTCTCGCTCTTGCTCAGGCTGGTTTTGAATTCCTGACCTTGAGCGATCCACCCGCCTCGGCCTCCCAGAGTGCTAGGATTACAAGCGTGAGCCACCGCGCCCGGCCCCAGCTAATTTTTATATTTTTTGTAGAGATGGGATCTCGCTCTTGCTCAGGCTGGTCTCGAATTCCTGACCTCAAGCGATCCTCCCATCTCAGCATCCCAGAGTGCTAGGATTACAGGTGTGAGCCACCACACTCAGCCAAATACCCTCCTAATCTACGTGCCTACCACATATTCACTGCCAGCACCATCTAGAAAAGACAAGCACAGAGCATGTGCTTTGAGAATTCAAACATTCTCAAAGCCATTCTTCTATATATGAATTGTGGTATGATGACTATAACATAATTTTCAGGCAAATGTGTCATTAGCTGGTGATTGGGCCAAATGGATTTGACCCAAGCAGCTCCATCGGCAACCTCCACCTCCTTCAGTGAGTTTGGGCTCAAGTGTGGCTTTGCTGAGTATGGACCTGAGTGCAAATATTTGCTCCACCACTTAATGGCTTTGCCAGCTCTGTGACCTGAGGCAGGTCACGTGGCCTCCTTGGGCTTCAATTTTCTTGTTTGAAAAATGCAGATGACAGTAATATCAATATATCCACCTAAAGAACAAAACTCTGTGAAACAAGTAGAAAAAGGGGAAGCAAAACTGCTCAAAAGGGATAGACAATGAATCACAGATAATATACTGTCATTTTCATTATTACAACTTTTAAACTCTTAGTGTTTTTGACATTATGAAAATCAAGCAGGTGTCCTTATACAAATTGACTTGTTTTACCTAAAAGAGTTCAAAAGAACAACAAACATCAAAGTTTGAGGATGGGCTGACCCCATCCCATCCCCTATAAAATGTAATGCTTTATAAAAACATGAGGAGATAATCCTAGCACTCTGGGAGGCCGAGGCGGGAGGATCACTCAAGGTCAGGAATTCAAAACCAGCCTGAGCAAGAGCGAGACTACGTCTTTACTAAAAATAGAAAGAAATTAATCGGCCAACTAAAAATACATAGAAAAAATTAGCCGAGCATGGTGGCACATGCCTATAGTCCCAGCTACTTGGAAGGATGAGGAAGGAGGCTCGATTGAGCCCAGCAGTTTGAGGTTGCTGTGTGCTAGGCTGACGCCATGGCACTCTCGCCCTGGCAAAAGAGTGATACTCTGTCTAAAAAAAAAAAAAAAAAAGTGAGGAGAATCGGTTGTTTGACTGGCTGTAGGTCGAGTGCCCTGCTC